>VXBQ01004798.1:0-71871 GCA_013400175.1 Phainopepla nitens
AGCGCTGCCGCAGGCGGGCGGGCGCCGCAGCCGCGGGGACTGACCCGGGGATAACCCGCGCGGGTGGGCGAATGCCGGAGGGGATGGGGGCCAGGACGCGGCCGCGCTTCCTCCGAACGCGGCGGAGCCGCGAGTGCGAAGGCGCTGGAGAAGGGAGCCCGCGGCCGGCGCAGGCTGCGGGCCGGCAGGTGCCGGGCCTGCCTTGCCCGGGCGGGAGGCGGCCTCAGCTCCCGGCCGCGGGAATGCCCGAGCGCCGCACGCTCCGCACGGCAGCTCCTTTGGGATGGCTCCTTCCCCTCCCCCTCCCTGGCCTTTACTTTGGGATTTGGGAGCGGGTGGGTGGGGATGCTTGTGCCTGTGTGCTCTCTGTTGGGAGGGGGAGGAGGGCATTTGCGATGCTGCCGCTCCTAGCGCACGGATGATCCTTTAATAAACCCGTGACACATGACCTGCGGTGGTTGCACAGAAGGGCTCCCGGAGCCGGTAGGGGTGTGTCGGGCTGGGGGTTCCTTTGCCGGGGTCTTGGCGGGGATCCCGGTGCCCCGCGGAGCTCGGCGCAGCGGGGACGCGCGGCGCGCCCAGGAGCGGAGCCCCGAGGGGTTCCAGCGCCTACGGAACCAGCGCCAGCGCCGGGTCTCTGCTAGGAAGGGGCGAGAGATTTTGGCGAAATTTTTAGGCGTCAAGCTCAGTCGGTTTCACCGGGAGCTTGGGAAGACATGACTGTTCATGGAAAGCAGCGTTGTGAGCTCGCTTAGGAGTGGGAGGATGCTTGTAGTGACAGAGGGGACATGGATGGGAGAGGAGGCCCGGAGTTAACCCTGAAGTTATTTGTTACCGCTGGCGGTGTTTGACCCGAAGGCGTTGGGAAGCGGCCCGAGCCCGCGGGAGCCCCCGGCGCTGTTCCGCTGCCGGGTGCTGATCCCGCTGCCGGCAGCAAGGGATGTCGCGGAGCCTGGAGCCCTTTCCCTCCTTCCCTTCCTGGGAAGCGCCTGGCCGCAGGGTGATTGTGGCGATAAACCGCTAGAAAAGCACGGTGTATACGAGAGGAAATCCTTAGCGTCGCTTTCGCATTCCAGGCAGTCAGATCCTTAGTATGGGTAGAGTGTGTTGGACCAGATGCAGAAGTCACATGGGGGGGTTTGTTCCCTTTGTTCCTGAAGGATAGGACATGCGTGCCACTACCTATTATTGTAAAAGTTAAAGTGGGAAGGGAGTGCTAACAGCATGCGCTTTGCATATTTTTACAACTTCATGGTGTGTAACTTGGGTAATTATTTTCTTTTGATCAGAGAGTTGTAATAATTTTCACATGTAAGTGTTCCCAGAATGCAGTACCAGGCACATATGGTGTTATAATAATTTAAATAACGATTTAGTGTCTCAATAGGTTTAGATAATCTTTCAGAATACACTTACTTTGTACTGTAAGTCCTGTTTGATCATTGTTAAACTCTTTTAACTTTGTATCATAATTTCATTGAGAAGAGCTTCTGGCCTAATTTTAGTATTTTGTTTTTAGAGGAAAGCCAAGAGGCGTAACCAAACAGAACATTTTAGTTTGGTTTTTTTCTCCCCTTAGTGTCATTGTTTTGGATTCCAGGCTGAAAATTTTAGCAAATAATTATTTTACCATTTTGAAAGGGGACACCTTGGTTTCTTACAATTTTCCTAGCCCCTTTTTGTGTGTGTTTGTAAACATGAAATAAAATGTTATACAAATGTCATAGCATATATTTGGCCAGCCTTAATTATTTTCTGCTCCAGCAACTCTTTTAACCTGGGAAGAGAATATTTGTACTTTGGGAGATTTGGACCCCCTAGCTGTTTCAGCTATGAAGAGACAGCAAATTAAAAAATGTACTCTTCTGAATTTTTCTCATAGAAATGAACTAATAATTGGTTCTTGAACTAATAATTGCTGCTGTATGGAGGAGTAAGTGTAGAAATGAAAAGGTTAGGTATGTGAACTATTTTTTTTTAACATTTAGAATAGCTCAGTGATCAGAAATTAGGTAATTAACATAACATGACTCCTTTAGCCTTTCTAATTAAGATCATAGGCATATGTTTGTTTTCTTAGCAGTATATACTTGTGGTCTTATCAGCAGAGGCATACAAATGTGTGCTCCTGTTAGAGCAGGTTTACTCAGTTTACTGCACCCCATGGCAGTATTCAGATGGAATTTCAATTTACCTGGGAAGGAGTAACTGTTGAATTGATTTGGAGTAAAGCTGTGTGTTTATTTTTAAATGAGGACATATAAAAATTATTTGGGCACATTGTTATTCTTATCTGTTGTAGAGACTGATGCACATGGCTCCAGAGTATATTGAGAGTGAGTAATGTTTGTCATAAAGCTTAGTTTCATTACATTGTTTTGTTTTTGAGTAAGTTATTGTATTTAGTTTTGCTTGGTAGATCTCTCTCTCTTTGTGTATGTATTGCTAGTTTCCATCTAGAAACAAATGTATATTTTTTCACTTGTGACACATTAGGACTGGTACAGTGGATTAGAGAAATAGAAATCTTGGTTATTGTTTGCTAAAGTAACTTAACTGCGTTCAAATGCAAATTTACACAGAATTTAGTACCTTGGGCTTTTTTTTTTTTTTTTACAAAAATTACTTGTTAACTTCTCTTATACTCAAACTGTTGAGGTCTTTTAGTTAAGAGTCAATGATAAGAATAGAGTCCATAATCAGGACATTTCCTCAACATGAAAATACTTCCGTGTATACGGCATCTATGGACTTGAAGATGACACTTATGCATATTTTTGAGTCTCTGTATAGAAAGTTGTAGAGTTAAGCTTCTTTACTGAAACAGGAGGAAATCTACAACTGACTGATTACAAAACTGAAAGCTGCGAACTAGAGGGTCATGTCACATAAGAAGCCTCACTAGTTTGTGGATAGAAAATTGAATTCTAATCTTTGTGTGTTATTATTTCAAGAAGTTTTTTAATTTGTGAAGAGTGGAACTGTGAAAGTGTCATATTCAGCACCAGGGTTTAATGAAGTGTTCAGATTAAAGATACTGCTCACTTAGGTTCCAGACTTAGGTTTTTCCTCTGCTACCTTTGATACGTTGTGCAGGCACATGAGCTATTAATAGAGCTTCAGTATTATGTTGTCATGAGGTTACTTTTATGGTAAAATACATTTTATAAGGGCTGTGATGCTAACTGTCAGATTGGGAGATTTTTGTGATGGAATAACAGAGTTGGACTAACAGGGTCATTTAAGTGTTCTGGATATCTTATTTTAAAAAGCAAACAGTCAGAGAAACAAGAAATGTGGGGTAGATAAATGAAAAAGAGGAGAGATCTCCACATTTACAGTAAAGGTTGGATTCTGTGCACGCTCTGTATGTACTGTTGTGCATCAGTGCTTCCTTAGTAAAATACAAGTACAGAGTTACTCTGGTTGCCCCTTGCAAGCCTTTCATGTTTGGGATAGCTCTAACAGAACAGTTGTTAATCAGTTACCAGTGGTGCCAGGTTGCTGAACCTGGTGTACTAAGTACAGAATTTTGTGACATTAAAGTTGGCTAGAAAAGAGGAGAAATTGTGTGCTCTGGCCAGAGTTGAATCAATATTAGGTCATCCTTCACTGGTGGTGGCATTGGTAAAAGTTATATAATCTGTGACCTTTCTTGTTTTGTCAAGGACTAAAGCAGACCCTTGACTGGAACCCTCCAGAGAGTTCTGAATGATGTTGCCATCTCCACTAGCCCAATGAAAAAAAAACAAAACAAAACAAAAAACAGACTCTGGTTCTCTCTGGTTGCTCCTACTTTGTGCGTTTTTTTTCCCCCCTCTCCACCCCCATTATCTCCTTTTTGCCTCTCTTCTTGCTTTCTCTCTAGTAAGCATGTATGGTAGCTGGCAAAAACTCGAGGTTTTGTTATATATTTGGTTTTTTCAGAATATTTGTGATAAAAATTTGCCAGATTTTGGGTTGGCTAATAACTCTTCATTCAGTTTATCTGCTTTTGGGGCAGGTCTGTGAGAAAGTCATCACCAGACATTAACACCATTTTCTGTCTTGGCTCCCCATTTTGTATTGTTTCTTCCTTGTTTAGGAAAAAGGTCTCAGAGTAACTTTTGTTTTCAGGATAGTTTTACTGTGTTCAGTATTGCTTTAAAAGTGGTACAGCCTTTCCCTTTCACTAAGGGAGTAAGGAGTTTAGGCAAATTTTTCTTCAGATACATTGTTCTTCCTTTCTTCCTCTGTGTAAAGATTAAAACATTTTCAATGGTAGCTATTGCCCTCAGCCTGCACAACAGAGCCGACAAATGTTTCTGGGTGTGTAACTCAGACCTTGATGTCCCGGTAACCCTGCAGTGTGAAAGATTACAGCGGTGTCTTTGTGTCTGAGACTCCTCAGTCGGCTGAGATGACTGAGCGCGGACATTGTGTCTGAATGTATCACTTTGAAGCAGGCTTTCTTTGAGAGGGTGAGGCACTGATCTACTTGAGAACTGCGACCAAAGAGGTTGCCTGGGCAGATCTGAAGTTCCGTGATATGAATGTTTTGTAAAAATTATCTTTGAGAAATGTGGGAAGCAAAATACTTAGGGTGTCACTACATCTTGGTCAGAGTGTTTTAGAAACGTATAGGCTGTCTGTTTCCCAACTAAAAAGTCATATGCCTCTCTTCTGTTTTATGAGGTACCTTCTCATGACTTTCCTCTAACTCTTCGTTAATAATGTGCAAGTTGCAAGATCTCTTCGCAATGGTGGTTCTGTTCATGCTTTGGATTTTGTGGGAAACTTTCTTATAGAGGTGTGTGTGGGAGGAGGAGAACTGACACTAGGTTTGCTAAGAGTTAGTGTCAAATTGCCCTAATTATTTAAGTTGTTTAGTTTTCTGTGATCTGACTTCTGTCCAGAATTACACCTTACTGGGCACTTACCTTAAAAACACAGATTAAAGGCGGTAGATTCTCTTGGGAGCCTTAGTTAGAGAAATGCTGTGCTTCCATTAACACATTCTGGACTCGGAGTAACATTGATTTTCATCTCTCTCAACTGTAAGACTGTCGTAATGTTGAGTTTATCCACAGAAACTAGGAGATCTCCCTCTTTGCCATTTGTAGCTGTACGTCTTCACAAAAGCATTTCTTTTTGACTTTTTATCTGGCTATGATGATGAGCTTTAGTCTTGTGACCACGATCAGTAAAATTCCCTCATTTCCTTTTTGTGGTCTAAGTGTGCTTTACATTTTAAACTTAAAGAGGAAGAAAGTCCTTGCTTTCCCCCCTCCCCCATTTTTTAGTGTACAGTGTGGAACAAAAATAGGTGGCTGAGAACTCTCTGATACAGTGGACTCTTGTACTTAAAATTTAAGTTACTTGCCGCAGTACTGGTTTTTTTGAAGGGGGAGAAGTAGAAACACTGAAACTAAAAGCATCTAAAGAAAGAGATTAAAACATACATGTATAGTTGGGAAATAATACCTACTTGCATGAGAAATGGCCATTAATATGGAGGTTTATGTGTTTTCAGATCAGGGGTAAGAAGTCTTGTGTACTCAGTGTTTCTTGATTTGGAGTTGACTTATCCAAATACAGTTGAAAGACTTCCATCTTCACCCACGCTCCATGTCTGTGGTTCATATTTAGCAGCACCGAGCATACCCATTACAGCATGTTTTCATTTACTTTTCTACATTTATATTTGTCCCCTTTTCCAATACTGCAGGAAAACTTTCCATATTATTTACCTCAAAAATTAGTGATTTTGAATTTAATGAGGACCAGCTTAGTTCTGGGATAACCTTTAGTTGGTCTGCTGGCTTTGTTAATTGGACAATAACAAAATATGTGATTATCAGGCCATGTTTTGGAGAGTCTAGCATACAAAATTCTGATACACAGACACAGAATTTCACTTTTACTGTTGATTTAGCCATAGCTGCCTGCATTTTTGTAGGTAAGCAAGTATAGATTCTGTTGTCTGTGATTTGTGAGATTGTTATGCAACAAGAGGACATGATAACTATAAATGAGAACAAATGCTGGTTCTTGTTAGATACTTATAAAGTGTGGATTAAGTAAGAGAAATAATTTATGTTCTGTTCATATATGTAGATGCAGTATGCAACTCTCCACTTCTTACACTGAAGAGGTCTTGTATTTCTAAGGTTGTATATGACAGAATTCTTCTTGGAGGTTTAACAGAATGCCTGAAAAAGGTGTCCTTGGAGAACAGGAGGGTAATAACCATAAGGGAAATGAGCGGGTAGCAGCCTTTTTCCTGTGAGATGTTTTTCATTAATAAAAAAAGACCATAGCCTTTTGGCTGTTTTATTTTATTTTATCACAAAATAATTGAAAACGTAAGTTAGAATTTAAAAACCAGTAATTGCATAAAAAAGTGCTTGGGAAAAATAGACTTAATTAGGCAGTTATCTTAGAAAAATTCATTTTGCAAGTAAGAGATTTGTATGTGATGTTTTGTTTACTTGTTTTGTTTTCAAACTAATTTACTGAGGCCTATTTTATGCCTAACTTGTCAAGTGGAAAAAAATTAGCATAAACCCTTAAGAATAATCTTGGGTGTACATTTTGCAAAATCCTGCAAAACAGGGCTCTATCCTGCTGTTATGATGTGGGTGAATGATGTTTTGTAAGGAATAAAATGCGTTGTCTGTTCCTTATACTGTGAGATAAACAAGAAGACTTCCACTGTCTGACTTCGATGGTTAGGGAATAGGTATGTATGACAAACCTGTTTTTGAGCAGTGAAATGGTTTTTGATATATACCAAGCCCTTCAAGAACTGACTCAACATTAATTTAGCTTTATGTATGCATTACCTAGAACAGTAATTTAAATAATTCCAGATGTATTACGACATTTCATTATGTATTCGACATACAGATTGTGTAAGTAGACCTAGAAAATAAATATATTAAGAACTGCTTATGTACTTCCAATCACAACTGTAGGAATATGTATTTCTACTTTTTTTCCTTTTCTAATTAAATTATAACACTTATTTTATTGTAAAGTGAAGGAAATGAAGAAGCAGAGTACATTTGGGCTTTGAACTATAAAATTTTTGTGTGTTTTTAGTACTTACTCTGTGGTTATGAAATTGTTAATTTTCTTCATTGTCCTGTATATTGTACGGAATTTATGTGGAATATTTTTTGTATAAAGAAATCTTGCATTATTTTATATTCCTGGTTTTCTTGGCTAGTATGTGACTTTTGAGATCCAAAAGTGGGAAGTAGAAATTAAAGTGTATGTTAAATTATATGATGTGGTTTTCTTTGGATTTGTGGTTTACTGGGTTTTTTTTCCCCAGGTGTTATAGTTTGTATTTGTTGGAAGGTGGGATTTTTGGTGTTTTTTTTTTTTTTTTTTTAAAGATGTATGCTGGAGGGGATTTAAGTTCATACGGAATTCTAGGAAGCAAGTTGTATATTCAGAATCAGTATGTGGAAAGTTGTATGGATGAAAAATAGTAGACATTCTTTGGGAATTAAAATGAATTGCAGTAAAGTGTCTTGCAGATCTGACTCAGAAGGGAAAGGCTTCTAGGACCTCTACAAATGATGTTTGTCATTAAAAAAAAAAAGGAAATTCCCTTTATTCTTATCAAGCTGCTTTTGATGCTGTGAGATGGGCCACTTAGGAAGGAATTGATAGCAAGACCTGACATGAAGTCTGTGAAGTCTTTATCCAATAATTCTTCAGGAAACATTGAATATGGTACTAGTTAGGAATTCTACCAACCAACAACTTCTACACTGCTGTTTCTTACCCCTTCTTAAAACAGTTCTCATGGGATTAGGAAGACAAATCAGACTGCCAAAGAGAAGATGTTGTTGGGCAGGTATGTATCCTTCTACTAGGTACTTGCAAATCCTATCTTAGGGAGGTGTGGAAGAAGATTTCCAGGTATTCAGACAGATATTTTGTAGTTTCCTACTGTTACGATTCTTTCATATGATGTAGAGCAGTGGCATAGCAGTGTAGATGGTGAGAAGCCAAAGGGTTTTTATGGATTCCATGTCAGAAACTTCATCTTGGAAAAAAACTGGGAGAAAGCAGCAAGATGCCTAAAGTAAGTACATATCTGGTGAGACAAATGCTTGTTGTTTCCAGGAAAAAAACAAAACAAAACAAAACCACCCCATAAGATTAAAGGGAATACATCCTTCTTCTTTCTTCTTTTTTTAGCCTAATTTCTCTTGTTAATTGTGTGAATACTCAAGGCGAGACATGAAATAAGGCTACAGCAAATCAAGGCTCCTTAAAATCAACTTCCTTGAAGAAATAAGCTGGAAATTAAGCATAATGAGGAAAAAAGTTGTGAAACACCTTTAAAAGAGATTGCAAGGACAAAGTGTTTCTGTAGCTAATACACACAGTGCTCCAGGGATGCTAAGATAAAGTTGCAACAGGTGTGTGACTCCTGCTGATTAAAACTTCATCATTGCTATACACTCTGATTTAATAATTAAAAAAAAAAAGAGTATTATAAAATGATTCATATATAAAGTGGAGTTTTTGGAGAATGTTTTTGTAGTCTCCATGTTTTTCTCTTGTTTTGTCCTGAAAGAATTGCTTCTTAGATAGTTACTCTAATGGTGTTTCTTTCCCTTGATAGATGTAGGAAGTCAGTGCAGTAGAACTCCATAACTACTAGCTTTAGCTGAATCTAAATCTAACTACTTCTAGTTTTTGTAAAATGTACTTGATGGTAGGCTTTTTTAATAATTGCTGTAATCAAGCAGACTGAAAAGTCTGCCGGGGGAATTTCTTTCCCTCCTAACCTCCTGTTACAAGAGATTCCAAACCCTTCTGGTCATGCAGACATTTATTATGGCATTAATTTAACAAAATAAAGAAAAGAAACCAGTAAAAGATATGTAGAATAAACCAGGAGACTGAGGTGGATTTTGAGAGTTTTGAGAGAAATCTCATAACTTTTTCAAGTCAATGTGACTTCAGGGTAGTGCTGTATGACATAGTTTTTTGGAAAGAAGGCAGGGCACAGAGCTTTAAAAATTTGGGAATGGTCATGTTTGTAAGATGTATGTGGTTCAAGTTAGGTATATTTCTTCCAGAATCTGATGTTTCAGAACCTGATGTTATTCTGATATCAGTTTTTTTAGGAGTGTGCACTGTTCCACAGTAGGAAGGTAAGCTGTCAGGCCTTAAGGTCTGATCTTGCAGGTAAATTCGAGCGTGGTAAGAATTAAAGCTGTTAACAGTGTCTCCAGTGTGCAGGACCTTCTCATCTGTGTGAGACTCAGGCTTTTTTCCTAAGCATCAAAATTCAAAATGGAAACTCTGAAGTTCATGTTAAAAACAACTGCTGAAAAAGCAACTGATGAAGAATTTCCTGTGATTGTTAAGCTTCAAGGAAGCTCACCTGCCTGTTCCTATTTCTTTATTCCAAAGAGTATAGCTTTAGTTAATGCACAATGGTTTCAGGACATGACTTTTCTCTATGGCTTGGCAGTTGATCAGAGAGAATTAGAGAAAATACTAGTTGTCATTTCACCATTGTTATGTCAGAAAAGGGTTCAAGTAGACTTTCTGTGAGTGCTTTGATGAACAGAACATCTTTCTGGAAAAGCCATCTGAGGGAAATTTCTGTATGGCATTAAACTGGGACATCATGGATTATCTTTAATATTAGAAAAATCTTTTAATTCCTTGATGGCATGTCTTGTATTCCATTATTGTTATATGTAAGTTGCTGTGAGGACTCATCAAATCATAAGGGAGATTTTAGATGTGAAATAGTAATAATTTTCAGTATATCTTACCAGAATAGTAGCAGCTTTTAGTATACTCCAGAATAATTTTAGCATAATGATAATAATTTTAATAATAATTTTAGGAGTTCTTCATATTCAGATTATTCCTTTTTCTGCACTGAACAAACACCTGCTAAAAATGTTCTACCTGTGCTTCAGCCTCTGGAAAGTAAGTTCAGCTGTGCATATGAAAAGTACGCTGAGGAAAACTACTTTAAAATGAATGGTTGAGATCTTATTAGCATCTAGAAAGCAGCTAATGATTAGGGCACATTCAGGAGCTTTTTCAATGTTTTAGATGTTGGGAAAACATCAGCCTGGAGCCATTTGAGGCAATAGTAAGATATATATTCTAATTCCTTCAAAGTATAAATTTAAACTTAATACCCCCTAGATGCTGACATTCCAACTAGCAGCCATTGCAGGAAAAAAACTCAGATGAAGAAATTCCCTATATTTGGATAATTAGGTAGTCTCTGAATTCTTCAATGATAACTACACAATTAAAAAAAAAATACTTTGTGCTGTACCTACGTAAGTCTTTTGACTAATTCAGTAGGTTAATTTACCTTTTCTGATTTCATAGAATGTAAGTAAAGTCTTTGATGTCAAGTACTGCTGCTTTAGAGAAACAGATCCTAGTACTAGGGGCTTCACCTGCAGACTGTTGAGTGTGTTTTGCCTCACACGAGCTCAAAACCCATGGAGCAACCTCAGTAATTGTCAGAGTGCATTAGGTGCACTTGTGGAGTGCATCTCATTTAGTTTTGTCCAAAGTGAGTTCTGCATTCATACTTTGATTCTTCTCTGCAGTGTGGTGGCTGGGGGCTCTCAGGAGACAGCTTAAAAGCCACGTCCTTGAACCAAGCACAAAAAACTCATATAGATACACTGTTGTTTTTTGCCTGCACAGGGTTGTGTGTGCCTCTTAAAATTCTTGTGCATGCCAGAGGGGTCTTCCAGTGGGTAGCAATAAGGACACCTTCCTAGAAATGGAAGGTGACCAGGCAGATACTGGCTCTTGAACTGCTCTTGTGCATTTGGTGATGTGGGTGAGTGCATAACCTTTGAATATTTGGATACTCTAGAGAAAGTGAGATGTCTTTTGTTAGCAAGCGTTGAAATGACTCTTAACTTAAGATAGCCCAAAGTGGAGTTCAGTAGTATGTAGAAGTATTTCAAATGCCCAAAACAAGCCATAGAGTTACAAATTTTTATAAGAGCTATAGCTGACGAAATGACAGATAAAACATGTTTAAATTAATCCTTAGTTTGAACAGGCCCTCCTTCTACCTATCTGACTTGTCTGTTAGGAAAACACATGCAGCGCCTTTTCAGGGATTTATCTTCCTGCATTCACTACATCTCAAGGTGAGTTACTGAGAGAATTTTCTTCTGGTGTGCCATGCAGTCTGCTATAAGTGGCCACTGCTTTAGAGCCAACAGGACACTGTCCAGGTTTAATATTGGGCATGATTCTGTCATCACTGTTCTTGTTCACTGCCATGCTGTGCTGGGCTGGCATGACCTGTTGTGTGGCTGTGCAGACAAGCAACTGAAACAGCTGAAAATTACCCTGCAAAAATAGAAGGATCCTTTTGAGCTGAATCAGTTATGTGATCTGGTCAGCACTGGGCTCTGCAGACTTCTTCTCCTGTAGGTGAATGATGAACAAGGCTGGGAATTTTTTACCTCTACTGTCATTTTTTTTCAATTCTGTTCTGTCTTACTTCTCTTCTATCCTGCGATATATTTACTTTGTGCAAAACAAACTTAATTGGCTAACCTAGTGGAAAACTGCTCTTCTTTTGAGAAATTAGTTTTCTGCAGCCAGAACAAACAGAATCAACTCAGCAAGGGACCTCAGGAGTGCCAGTTTGAGAGAGAAGCTCGACTGTACAGGTGGGATAGGTAAAGGTGGGAGATAGGGCTTCTGTTTTCTCAACACAGCTCAGACAGATGTAATCATGTGCTAATTTTGTGTAGTTCACTTGCATCAATTGTGAAGGTAGACTTGACATTCCTTTATCTGGCTGCCTGTCCTCCTTTCGTGCAATTATTGCTTTGTTAGGCCTGGTGTCTTGGTGGTATTTACTAACTTGTCCTCATGGACAAGAAAGACACTGCCTCTGTTCAATAATAAGCATTAGAAAAAAACATACTGAAGGAAGGGAAGGATTTGCCTATTACAGGAAATTTTTTTGAGGAGAGGGTAAGTCAAGATATATTTTTCCATTTTATATGTAAAGATCTTTGATTCATGTAGTAGTAGGTGAATATGAAGGCTGTGCAAGGCATTTGTGCTTAGCAAAGAGCTGAACATCTGAGAACTTGCATGGTAGGTACCTAGAAAAACTGAGCGTTGAATTTCTGCAGTGTTAAATTTGAGAAAAGGTGAACACTGTTACACATTTACAGGCATGTAAGGTCACTTTATGAATGTATTAGTTTTTTGATAGTTAAAACATCTAACATTTAGTTTTTCTAACTTATTATCTTAACTATAGTATGCCTGACAGAACAAATTTGAAGATTATATACATATAATTATTATATATACACACATAAACATTTATTATAGTGTATATCAGTAATTTTTAGAAAAAGAAAAGTGACACATTTTTGCCAGGTCTGATTTCCCTTTTGCTTGAGGGATTTCTTTGGCACCATTCAATCTGTCATCTTACTTGCATTCAATATAGTTTTTCTAAGCAAATCTCTCACTCAGTCTAGCTTTTATGCTATCTTTGAGGCTGCTGGCCTGATATATACTAAATGGCAGATGATGTGCTACTGACTTATTTTTCTTCTGTTGGACATCTGTCTGTATACCAAATACCAAAAACATCTGCATCCAAGATCATAATGTAATTTTGTTTCCACCCTGCATTCCTTCTTGCTGATGTGAACAGAGTCATTACCTTTCTCTTGAGTGGACTGTTATCCATGTGATTGATGAAGGTAACTGGACTAGCCAGTCAAAGGCATCAGCTGCTTGGGTAAGTCAGGCTTTGAGATTCTTGGTATTTCCTTAAAATGGGGGAGAGATTGGGGTGAAGATGAGGATAGATAGTTTAGTTGAATAATTGTGGTTAGTGGACCATGTGCACTTATTTAAGTCTTTAACTGCAACTCAGAAGCCTGCTGGTCCATGCATTTGTCTGATATTGTGTGTTTTCATGGTCTCCATGGCTACTAATTATGTACAGACCGTGGTTCTGGTATTGAAACACAGTGTTTGGAGATAAAGGTAGCTGGCTAAACTGAGTTTTGTAAATTGCAAATGTAAGTAACGTCTTCAGTATTAAGGTACATTTATAGTTGTAAGTGTGGTTTTTGAAAGAGCAGAAAATACTGAAATGCTGTAGTCACTGTAAAAGCAATCATAATATAAAAGAACAGTTTGGCTAGAAAAAAAGGTTAAGGATTACTAATAAAAATGGAATTTTACAGGAAGTGTGAGGAAAAGAAACTGTAGAAAGAATTGATAACCACATTATGTAAAATCAAAACAATATCATAAAGGACAGCTTCTAGCAAATAATGTAGAGACTGAGGTTATACAAATGAGGTATAAAGACTGTTAACAGACAGCAGACAAGCTCAACAGGGAAAAGATCTGTGTGCTTAAGGATTATGCATCTGTAGGTATGTGCAAGCATCCTGTTCACTAGAAAAACTTAACAAGAGCAAAGCTAGGAAATTTTTTTATGAGAAGAATAGAGTAATTAAATATACTAGATGTTTATAATCGAAATAGCCTCTCCTTAAAAATCCCTCACTGAGCCTTATTCAAAGCTGACAAGTAATGAATATTTTAGCAGTTCTTTATGAATTTGCTTTTTACTCCATTGTATTAATGATGAAATTAAACCCACCTAGAGCTCTCATCTGTCCATGAGCTCTCATTTATTCCAGCAAAATTATTCCTATATATGGTGAATAAAATATGAACTGATCCAGATGACAGAATTTTGCCAAACCAGCTTTCAGTGAATTTCTTTTCAGTTTACTATGAGTAAATGCTTGTGCCCACACAGTAGAAAAGGGAACAAGTTGCTGCCAGTGTAAAGAAAGTGGGATTTTTTTTCTTTTGCTAATAATGCATGAGAAAAACTGATCTTTTGCCAAGACATTAGTGGCCCATGTATTTGGGGAGTATACTGTTGCCAGGCCTTCAAAACTTGTATTTTTACTGTAGTGCACTTTTATAAAAAACAGAAGTTACATTCTTTGAAAAGATTGCATGGATACGCTACACTTGGTAGCCTTGGGCACCACCCATGATTTCAATTTCAGAGCCTTGTGCGCCACCCATGATTTCAATTTCAGACCACTGATTTCAATTTCAGAGTCAGTGACCTGAGGCTATATATAGTGCTCCAAAACACAATTACCAGTCGTTCAGTTAATCATGCTCACAGAAGCATATGCTGTTTGTGTGTCTGTAGGATATTTCTCTCTTTTTTGGATACGAAATGATTGTCTTCCTGGTTTTGAAGTAATTGTGCTACTTCTGGTGATGTCCAATTGATCTGTGAATCTGGTTCTGCTTTGCTAATGTCTCATCTTCCTTCAGGAAACCATTAGATTCTGTTTATTTTAATTACTTTTCTTTATTAAGCTGTATAGAATTACTGGATATTTGTTGAGGTTTCAGAATTTAATTATAGCTCCTATTACAACTGATTAAAAAAAAAAAGTTTTGAAAAAAGGTGAGGAGTGAGCAAGTACTCCCAAGAGTTTCAGCTGTTCCTTTTCCTTCTTAATCTCCTCACCATGGAGCAAGATGCTTGAGCATACTTCTTTCTTAATAACTGCAAGAGAATAAAGCATTAAAAACCTTAGCTCTGCTTTAAAAACAATGGAAGATAAAGATGTGAGGCCAACAGATTCCTTTGCTGTCATTTTCTTCTATATCTGAATTTTCATCTTTGTATTTGGTGTAGATTGTGCTGACTAGATACTGGAAATGGCTTTTTAGTGCTTTTCTGCTATTTTTTGCATTGAAAAGACTTTTCAGTTACTTTTATTTCTGTTCTTGTGGAAGCTTTATTATTTTGTGAATTGACAGAGGCATACTTCCTTTGGGACTGACTGTAATATCTTTTGTTGCCTGTAACATGACAAGTTATACTAAAATCTTTCTCAGCAATGTTGTTTCTTGTTTATTTTTTTTCTTTGGATGTATGTCTTGATACAGAGTTTGTTGGTCAAGTATATCATATATCTCATTCAGATTATTTCTGGTGTTAGATGAAAAAGCCAACCTCTTGAATGCAACTAGATTAAGGGTTTTCTTACAGAATTTCTACTCAGTGTGAAGAGCTTCTTTTAATGGATCTTTTTTATTTGTACCTGCTTTGAATTGACATTTCCTGGAATCTTAGGATTTCATTATGAGGTTATCATGTCAACAGTCATAATTACTTTAGTTTTCTCATTTCTTTCTTACCTTTTTTTTTTAAATTTAAATCTGATAGATGACAAGGCATCTCTTCCACTTTGCCTCACGTTCCTGAACAACTTCATAGGCAACTCCATGAAAGGCTTTTTTCCCATAGTCCATCTTTCCTGTATTAGCATAGCTATGAGAAGAATGTGTTTTCTGTCTATAATTGTGTGTAAATATTACCACTTTTGACCATGGTTGTTTCTTTTAAGACTTTTTTTTCTGTGTTTCTTTCATTTTGCAGCCAGTGATCTTTCTAATGGTCTGTTGTCTAGGAGGATATATCTGGATAATGTACTGCTCTAATGCAGTTGCAAAGGAAGTAATTGAAAGAAATCACTAAAGGATATTGTGGTGGATTGACCCCGTGCAGCAGCTGAGCCTCCACCCAGAGGCTTACTCACTGCCCCCAAGCAGAGTGAGGGGCAGGATTAGAAAAGCAAAAGTGTGGAAACTCGTCGGTTGAGATAAGGGCAATTTAATAAGTGAGGGAAAGGTGTGTGCCTTACTGAGATCAAGCTGGACAGTGTCCACTGCTCTCCATTTACCAAGCCAGTCATCTCCTTGTAGAAAGTAGATTTTGTTAGGCTGGTCTCTGTGTTCTGCTGCATTTTTTTTTTCTGTTACCATTTTTCTACCTCTTAGCCAGACAAGTAGAAATGCCCAGTTTTCCTTTGTATGTGGCCTTCTACCAGACAAAAAGCACCAATAAGACATTTTATAGCTTGTTCTGTGAATCTATCTGCCCCCTTTGTTCAGGAATACAGGCAATTCATAGATCAGTGCAAGGAAGCAATGCCCCACTGTATGGCTTTGCCATCTGGTACACATCCTGTAGGAAGAAGAAAGACTTTTATGAACACCTTTTGTCTGTTTACGTTGTTGGCTAATGTTTTTCTACAATTGGTGAGTAGCATTTTTACTTCTCTCATGTGTTAGCTTTTTGTAGTTGCTGAAAAAGCTTTGGTGATTCATCTCCTTTTTTTGTCCCTTCAATGGAATCAGAAATGGAAATTCAGCTTCCATACTTTCAAGGAGTTTTCTTCATAAGAAAAATAAAAAGTATACATTCTAACTTTAAGTCAATATAGTATGTTTGCAATGTTGCCCTGGGCTGTTGCACAAACTATCTAATGTCAGTTACTGTGCATTGATGATACATCTTCAAATACAAACTGTTTTTTTAAAATTTTGTGTGTGAATGTAATTGAAGAAAATCCTTTCATTGGGTGCCCAAATGTGATCATTTGAGTAAGGATGCGGTTTAAAGCTATTTAAAGCTCACACTACTTCATAGCTTGACACAGTTCTGTGATTTATTCTATATTAGATGTAATTTCAGGTACTAGGTTGTGACTGATAACATTATTCACTGTGCGTGAAGTTCTTTCTGCCAAAACACAGTACTTTTTATTTATACATCGTGCAGGTTTCTTTTATTTGTGTAAGTAGTTTGCAAATGCTCAGGTAAAGAGGTAGTCTTGAAACTTATATGCTATGTAGGCTACATGCTAAGAAAAAAAAAAGAATTTTTAAGTCTCTGAGGACGAGAGCCAGCACTCAACTGATATGCAAGATCCTGAAATAAACTTGGGTTCTTGTATTAGCTTGGATTCACTCATAATTAACTTTGGCTTCTTTGGCCTGACTTGTAAAATATAGCTTACTAGGTAAAAACCACTCATTGGTTATTTAAGAGTTTGAAGAGAACTAGTATAATGTAATATATGAATTAAGACATCTTTAGAGGACACAGACCATTTGAGTATTAAATGAGATGTCATGTATTAAATATGTGTATACCAGTCTCTGCATCAAAGGCCTATGTATCATTTATAAAAAAAAATTTATCAGTTGTGAGATGCTCTTAGAACACACATGATATTTTAATTTCGGTTTAGTTTTTCTATTTTGAAAGAAAGTGAGTGGTTTTTAAGGATTTTTCTGTGCTTGAATATGCTTTCTTACTAAGCCTTTCCACATCAGGTAACCACAATCAGATGCCTTGAAAGCATTACATGGACACAGCTTTGTTCTTGGACTTAGTCTTTTTAGTTACTCATTTTTTTTTAACAGAATACTTTTGTATAGAACTTGTTTGCTGAATAGCTGAAATTCTGCTCAAACAGTTTGTCTACTCTGTTTTAAATGAGTGCCCGTATGAACTCATTAGTCTGTTCAAATTAGCTAATTCAGAGAATATAATCTGGATATTAGAATTACATAATGTATATTTTTGTTATATACTTTGCTCTAGGAGAGTCAAATCCAATAGTTTTGGATTTTCCCTCAATGTCTGTCATATTAATATTACAAAGCTTTCCCTTTCTGGATGAGGCCTAAAGTGCAGTCATTAAACTAAAGAGAAGACATGATATTTAAAAAGAGTATTGTAAAAGTAACAATTATGTATTTCTTTGGTAATTAAGGTTTGCAAACCTCTTAATTTACTGAGGCACTGCTAGTCTTCTGGAAATGACATACATAGAATGATACATTTTGCCCTCCTCTTACATCTGAGTGTTTATTTCTGACTGCATCCGTTCTTGCTCCAGGGATAAGAATTTGAGATGAGAAGTTGAAGAAGCTCCAGTAGTTTTAACTTAATGTGGTACTTAAAAGTATGTAACAGTTTCTAAAAAAAATGAACAAACATTTTGTGATTAATTTATCATATTGATCAACCTATGTGAACATTACCTTTCTTGTGTCTTAAGGGTAAGCTGAAGATTTTTCAATGAAGACAAACAAAAAAATAGAACATGGTCCAAAAGATGCAAGTTGCAAAAAGGAAAAAAAAAAAAGAGCTAGGAAGAAAAGCTGCAGTTAACACAAGAAGGTGGTTAGCGCTAACATATAGTGTGATGATGGATGTCAGGGGCAGAGGAGGGTGTTAAGGCATTGTTTTAGACCTGTGAGGTAGATTTACTAGAGTTTGTATGTTCCCTGAGCAGAGAATATTTGTTGATCCAGTAATTTGGGGATATTTTGGTTGCTTCAGGGAATGCTGTATTAAAAGTAGAAGCAGCTTTAAATATTCTTTAAAATGGAATGCATTGCCTTTATTCTTTCTGTGGAGCATGCTATTAGGAGCTATATCCCTTAGCTACACACTTGTGAAATTAAAAAAAGCTTCATGGCTGGAAGGGTGCCCAAATTCTGAGAAATCTTGTCTTTCTCAAGAGAGAGATAAATAGCCAATCAAAACCAGGTATGTGTAGCACTTTGTAGGCTAGATCCAAAGAGGGACATAGATGTGGTTATGCTGCAGTATCTTAAACTTCAGTAGTTTGGACTGTGCAGTGGGAGGAAAGAGAACAGGGTTCAGATATTTGCATTTTGAACAGTCGTTGAATTTTATTTTCCTTTTAAAGGGCAAGTAACAAAACAGAAATAGTCCATGGAGCAGAAACTAGAATCTAGGTCTTCTCTCCCAGTTGAGCACCCTGGTTATTAGGCTACAGTGTGATCTTTGTTAATTGTCCAGATGCCATAGCATTTTAATTTTTAGCTGGGTAGTTACCTAGCTTTAGCAGACAAGAAGCTTGTTACTATCCAGCCTTTTAGTTTCCTAATTAAAGTGCTCTTCTGGGAAATAAATGCATGGTTTTGAATCCCCATATGCTAACAGGGAATTAAAGCCAAGTTCCTTGCCTGTGTGGTACTTGCTGTGGCTGGTATGTCTCTCCAGGAAGAGTCCCGAGCCCTTTGCAGACCGCTGTGTGCCTTGCGGAGCTGTCCCGTGGCCCCCAGCACCGTCCTTTCCCGGGGGCTGTGTTTGCTGCCCCGCCTGTAACCTCTGTGTTACCTCACGTCAGCCTCCTAGCATGTCTTGCTGGAGCTTCAGCCTTCTAGAAAGTTTCCACCAGAAAAATGAAGTGCATTTATCATCTCTGTTTCTAGGGAAATCCTGTGCTGTTTGTTGGATTACTTTGTATAGGACTTGAGGGCCTGAATTTTGTTTATATGCAAAAACACTTTTATTACATGCTGCCAAAAATTCAGATGATGAGATGATGAGAAAACATCGTGCTTATCAAGTGTTTGAATATGGTAATAGCAAGAGCACTGGTTTTTGTTCCCATTTAAATAAAAATATCTTAACAGTTAGAAAGTTCTGGATGCTTTATTAATACACCTGAAGGAATAAAGCTGCTGGACAACTAGATTTCCTTTCAGTTAAGTTAAATAAGAATATTTTTAAAAAGAAAATCAAAATAACTTGCTGTTTTAGTTAAGAATGTTTTTCTTTCAGGGCTTCTCTGACGCAGTCTTCTTCAGTGTACTGCTCATAACAAAAATTATTTGGGTATACTTTAAGATTGTAGCAAGCAGGAAAAAAAAATTGGGTGCTCTCCCCAGCAGTCTTCCCCACAACCTTGTTGACATGCCACGTGATTAAAAAAAAAGAAGAAAAAAACATTTGAAATCGGTTCTCCCACCCTTAGTTTGTTGCCTTCCTAGATAAATAATTCCATGGTAGTTCATTGCGTTTTTAAATTACGTACACGTAGTATTTTCACAGTTACCATTTTCCATCCTGATTTTTTTGGTAGCGGTGGTTCTATGCAAAATCAAAACTGGAGTTACTCCAAGTGATTGATGTGAAGTTTTTTGGTTTTGTATTTTCGTGGGGTTTTTCTCGTTGTTGTTGGGTTGGTTTTTTAAATTTTGTTTTGTTGTGGTTTTTTTTGTTGGTGGTGGTTTTATGTTTATGTTTGTTTGTTTCTTCTTGAAAAAACATACTATGTTTTTGCTTGTTTGCTGGACTTTTAATCTGGTAAGTAAAATAGTCCTGAAAAACATAAAAAGTGCTGATGTGACCTTGTCCATATCTTAGCTAGCAGGTGCCTTTAGAATAAGATGGTACTGCATCATAATTTCCTGTTGAGTTACAGCATCATGATGGCATGTGCTCCCACTCAGAATCTATTTTAAGAAAGGACAGAAGCACTTTCTTATAAGTAATCTTGTACTCAGAAATACTGGATTGGAGTGAAGAAAGTCTACAAAGTAATGATGTTCTTTTTGGAGATCAAAAGAGAGCTAATGGAAAAGTAATTATTTAATCTGTATAGTTGAAAGAAAAAGCAGAAAAAAGCTTCAGCAGCATAATCTCTTTTTTATATT
Organism: Phainopepla nitens; assembly: GCA_013400175.1. NCBI lineage: Eukaryota > Metazoa > Chordata > Aves > Passeriformes > Bombycillidae > Phainopepla > Phainopepla nitens. Next base: position 20,368 of record VXBQ01004798.1, read on the forward strand.
AGTCTATACATCTGTCCATATAACAGATTCACACAGCAGAAGAAATACTAAAGACTTCCTCAAAGAAACTCGTGGCCCACTTAATTAGGCTGAACTTTCAGAGGCTGTTAAATGTTTAACACTGTAGTGGCTGTTAGAAATTGCTTTGGAAATTTGTTATCAAATTTTCTGTGTAACAGAGCATCTGACCTCTTTGCTAAATGTGCCTATTTTGACACTGGTTTCAGTTTGTCAAGAAAATGTAGTTCATTTGAGCACAATGATTGTAAGGGGCGAGTCTTAAGAATGGAAACTCTTCAGTATGCTGTAAATACTGACGCACTCTTGGAAAACTCTGTTCTTTCCCAGAATGTAAGGGTCCTGAAAATGTTTGAGGATACTCTACAATTAATGTTCCTTGAATTGACCTTAATAAGGTGAGCACAGGTTTTTATAAACTTGTAGATTAGCTGTATCTTAACCCAAGATCTCTATCACTCACCTGCACAGGCTGTAAACTGAACGTAGAAAACCTTTTGTTATCGCCTTATATTGCACTTAGAAAACGGGGCAGCTGAGTACTACCATTATACAGATTAGTACTAATACAAGAAGAAAAACTAGTACAAACCTAAATATTTCAAGTCACGAGCCATAACATTTTCTGGTAGACTAGAGTATTTTTGTCTTCTTTCTGTGCTCTTTTCCTGTGAGCTTCCCATTATCTGAATATAGCTAATTGAAGTTGCTTTTAAGGCATCGCTAGTTCATGATTGGCATGTGAGAATCATCAAAATTTGGAAAATGGAGCACAGAGGGAACAGACTTCAGATTGCTTATTTTTACTTTAACAAAATATAGGTGAGAAACAGTTAGGACTCTGCAGTATTCACTTAAAAAATTAAGACTCTGTGTTTAATGAATGAGTGCAGTGAATATGTGCGTAGCCAGAATTGCATGATTAAATAATTTGCTATGTTAAGTTTAAAAGGCTATCACCTCAGAGTATCAGAGGCTTCCAGCCTTTGACATATGAAAATAACTGATTTTGAGAAACACAGAAACTTCCTAAAGAAATTTGAGCTATAAAGCAATGTAACATTTTTAAGGTTTAATTAGTGAGGATCTGCTGTGAATAAAAAAGAGCTCTTTCTTTGGAAATAGATATAGCAGTTTTGCCAGGCATTATTTTCTATACATGTTATAACATCATCTCTCTGTAAGTACTGGAATTCTGCATTTTATAGGGAATAAATATTTTTGTGGCAAACTCCTTCCTAGCAGCAGGCTTGGCGTGTTAAGAATAATTCTGGTGGAGGTAGTGTACTGATTCAAACCCAATCTAGAAACTGGAAATTACTCAGAGGATGCAGTTTCTCCCAGGTCTCCAAACAGTATGGTGTTTTGGTCATGCTTATTTTTGTGACCAGGTAGCCTGTAGGCTAATTGTTTGGTTTCTGTTTAAAGGTGCATTGTACACAGAATACTCACTTCATAGCTTCAAAGGAAAAAAAAAACCAAACAAAGCCCCAAAACTACACCAAAAACATGAAGAGGAACATTTCCTTCATGACTGGAAGAGCATTCAAGTGAGCAGAACACAAATGAAAGCCTATTGGAGATAGCATTTTTGAAACACTGTAACACTATAAGTGCAATAGCTTGCTTTTTTTAGTGTGTTTGATATTGGTTTTTGTTCTGTTAAGCAGTTCATCTGTTGAGGTTTACATGAGGTATGGAAATGTCATTGTTTTGATCTTCAGTAGGGGTGTAGCTTGAAGAACTTTCCTTGTTTACTGACACTGTGTATGGGGGTACATTTCTGAATCTCAGTTTCAGATAAGGTGATTAATATGTGACAGACTGGTGGGAAATTGGACTTACCAGGACCTAGGGAATCCTGGTGAGGTCAGTTTGTTAATCTGTGCCTCTTGAATTAGTTGCCTGAATGTGAGTTAACAATAACATTTCCCTGATTCCATTGCATATCAGTCAAGCTGTCAATAAGTCAGTGTTCTTCTATGTACAGTTTTTTAATGTGAAAGAGAATTGCTTTCTGAGAAGTCTCTCTCTTCATCTGAAAATATTTGAGCATGCATTTTAACTTCTTATTTCAGTTTCCACTAATAGGATAAATTCCTGTTTTCCAGCCTGCCATTTTAAAACTGAATAGTTTAAGTAATCTTCTCATTGGAGGGTTCTGTCATAGTATAATGTGCATGTGACACATTTTCTGTTTCTCTATTTAGACTAGAAAAATAAAACTTAATATCCAGGGTCAGTTAACACTTACTTTTTTCCTGTCTTTCTTGATGTCCTGTAGGAAAATGTTATTACAGTACAGTCCCAGACTAGAATCAATATTCTATACTGCCATGTTATAATAGGCATTAGGGTTAGTTACTCATAGTTTTTACTTTTTCCTTTCTTGTGTCTCAGTTTAACTTCTTATTAAAACACAAACAAGACATACTTTTCAGGATTTTTTTAGTCAAATTCAGTAGTTCTTTAGATAATGTATGATTATATAATTGTAACACTTTTGTAGCCATAATTTCATTTAATGGTGTTTCAAAGGTAATGTTTTGATCAATAAGGAGGCCTCAAATGTATATATTTATGTTTATATTTGTAAAAAATCTTCGTATTTGTCTCCTTAGCAGCAGGTCTTTCTTTTTTTCAGCTTGTGTTTCCTGTGGAAGAGGCTTTTGCAAGTGGGAACTATGACCTTTTTTTTCGAGCTCTTGGGTTATTTTAATCAAATTTGATAGAGGAATAGCAGTATTGAAAATTTTAGGCACCTGTGTGTCGGTGCCTTGAATATCCAGCAAGGAAAGGTAGAAGGAATATCCAGCAAGGACAATACTTCTGTGTGTTCATCCCTTCTCAGACAAATAGCACTTCATTTATTCCATCACCATGGAAATTTGGTTTACTGGATGAACTGAACTGAATGTAGAAACACAAAGGATTCAAATATGTGTTTGCTTTCTTTTTGTTGGGACATCATTTAAGCCATATAAATATTTTTTATAATTTACTAGTGGACAGTGACTAATACAAAATGTTTCAAACTTACTGCCAGTCCATATCCAGAAAAAACCCCATTCTTCTGAAATACAGTAAATTGGTGGAGGATGTAAGCGTATGCATTCTTTATGTTATATAGATTTTTGCTCTACTTTTTCATAATGATGGCTTGCCTATTTCAGTCCTGCTAAGCTCTTGATTGCTGTGACACATTCTGTTAATCATTATTTTGGAATCGGGTGTTGAGTTGCAGGACTATGCTGTCAAAAGATACATGACTGAAACTGAATGCATTGCATCAGCTTGCAATATAAAATGAGAAAGAACAATGGGTTGTAAATGAGAAGACATTGCACCATGAAGGAAGAGGCAAGGAGGTCTCTGCAAAAGTGGTGAAAATTAAATTTAAAAAAGAAAATTTCCTTTTAAAAATTTCATTGGCTGCTCCAGTGCAAGACAGCTGAAAGTAAGCAGCTGAACTTTTTTTTCCTCCAGAACTAAAAGTGGGATTTGATCTATGATTGTGCAATAAACCATGCTCTGGGATTGCATACTCTTTGGTTTGGGTTTTTTTTTATTTTTCTGAAACTTAATGAGCGATTCTAAGACTATACTCTGTGTTTTCTAGCTCTCATTTCTCCTTGCACAATTCGTTATATACGTGTTTTTCTTGAAGTTGCGAAAATACAAAATTGCTGATACTTTTTTGCTCCCAGCGTGTTGCACTTTAAAACTTTAAATAATGACTCAAAATTTGCATGATTTTTGCGTGACTTTTGCATGACTTGTTTCTATGAAAAACATTTTTTTCTATGGAGAACAATTTATTTTTGTAAATAACACTCAACTTCTATTTTCCATACGATGTCCACCGTCAAAGGTAAAGACTGAGTGGCAACTAGCAGATGTCAACGAGCTGCTTAATATGCTGTTCATAATGTCATATTCTCTGTAGAAGATATTCTGAAAAACCCCTCTGTGTTCTAAGAAGTGTTGTAGAAGTTTGTAGCATAAAATGAGTGATGATGTTTTCTACTTAAATCAACTTGTCCCAACATCAGGCTTTTATCTTGCATTTCTTCTTTTTTTTTAATCATAATTCTTTCTTCCAGTCACTCCCATGCTCACATCTGTTATCCTCTCCCTAACCCAGTCTAAACAGTAATGTCCCATTTCACTCACATCCTCTCCCTCACCCACTGCAATTACCCTTGGGGGAAACATGCAGAAAAAGTAGTTGTAAAAAGAAATTGGATTATTCCCGTGCAGTCTGAGTTAAGGCTGTATTGCTGCAGAATGCAAAAACCAAAATTCTAGATGTTAAAGTGAGTGCTTCTAGGAAGGAGTAGTTGGATGGACTGTAGGAGGAGAAATAACATTTGTCTGAGGGTCTGGTAGTTACAGAAGGTGTACTCTGTAATTTTTAGTCAAGTTCAGCTTGCATAAAAGGAGAAAAAACCAAAAAAAAATCAGACTGAGCATATATAAATTGAGGCAGCTAGTTAAAGGGAGGTCAGAAAGAGCAGCTGAATGGATTGTGATGCTGTGCAATCCATTTAAAGTCATTGTATGAGACTCAGTCAGAATGTGGGCTGCAGAAGGAAAGGCTTCAATTGGCTGACCTCTAGCTCCTTCAGGTGTTGCAATGTATTAGTCTCGGTTTTCTCTAGATCAGAAGGCCATTACTGTGCCTTGCATCTCCCCTGTAGCCTGTGTACCTGCATTTCTGTTCTGTGAAAACCAAGCTGGGAGGGTGTGGAGCTTCCCCCGGAATGGAACTGGCAAGTAGCCATCCTACCTGCTACTCTGCAAGAGCTGCAGAGCACTCCCCTGTTTCCCCGGGCTTTGATACAGTATCAGAAGACCAAAAAAATTAAAGGTGACTCGTTGAAACTTCAGGAGAAAGGAGATTTTTAATACTAAAAGGCTGTAATGCAGAGGGGGAAGATAGATCAGAGAGGCTGTCGAGTTAAATGCAAAAGTAAGAATGCAAGCCTAAAAAAGACTGTTGAGAATCAACTTGCTAAAGGCATAATACCTAATAATAACAACTGATGTTCATGATATCAGGGAGCTGCAAGTTTATCAGTGCTTGTGGGTTCAGTAGCTGATCAAGACATAAAAGTAACAGTTGAAGAAAATAAAACCATCATGTAAAAGTTAATAAAAAGTTACGTTTGGGGCAGTTGTTTTTATTTTTTTAATCTGATGTTATTTCACCTTGAAGGTTTTTAGCAAGAGTTACTTAAACTGAAGTAACAGAACTCTAAAAGGAAGTGTTTGGTTGCTTTTTAAAGGAAATATTTATGGTAAGTGTAGCAACTTTAGACCAAGAAGTCTGGGTTCTGCATTGATCACACTTCAGAAGCTATAAAAGACTAATATGTTTTCAGCATATCTGCTAGTGTATTGGGGAAGGATTGATACAGCTTTTCCTGAGGTTAATTCACTCAGTCTGCTGGAGGGTTTTTTAAATATCTCATGATGCCTTCAATATGAGGCATATGATATAAATTTGCATTTTCAAAATGGCTCTTAAAGAAATTAAAGCATCCTGCAATAAGAAGCAAAGTCCTTCTACTTAATAGTCAGTAATTAGAAAACTGTAGGAATAGTCAGACTTCTCAGTAGAGGCATTTACAAACAGAAGAATGTAGGAATCAGCTGTGCAGGCTGTGATGGTTAGCATAAGATAATACAAAACAACTTCTGTGCTGTTTATTGCTTCTCATACGTCAAGTTGCAGGAGGCATAAATGAAATTATTAGTTAGTAGTTTTAATTATCCATATCGTTACAATGTCTTCAAAGTTAACCTATACTTGGATAAAATTTCTAACTTCTGGTTTTTATAGTTATAGTATGTAGTACAGTAGTTGTAAAAAGACTTTGCTTTGTCATTTTTAGAATCAAGGTAGCATATGCCATTTATATTTTTACATAATTTTATGGAAATTAGCACATAGTATGAAAAAATAATTTGGCAAATGTCTAGTGTTTAGGGATTCTACTGGTTTCATTGAGATTTTGAAAACACTTTTTTACTCTGTAAAATACATTTGATATTGATTGCCACTAAAATGGAGATTTTCCCATTGTTCTTAATGATACTAAAAGCTACGTGACCTTACTAGTAATCTTAGTTTTAAGACCAGGATTATTAATTTGGGGTTAGGGAGGAATTGTCTAACAGATTAGATTGAAAACAGTTGCACTTCTTTAGTCTTTAGTTGTGAATGAGCTTCACTTTCCTAGGATTGTCTGAATCACTGGATATATTTCTCTGTAAGAATAGGCTGGATACTTGGTGCCAAATACAGAAATAGAATGTGAAGATTTAGGAGGAATTGAATGGTGCATGTTAATATGTTACTTTCTAAGCTCCTTGCAAAATAATCTTCTAATAAGCACCAACTGTCACATTGAAATTAATAGGAGTGCAAAACATCACACTCTTTATTCAGTCTTTATGTAATACAACTCTTTTTGCTTAATTGTCTTTGTCTTGTCTATTTTTTAGACTACAAATCCTAATCTTACTTGGGACCACCATGTACTGTTGCAATGCAAGTCATATTTAGAATTATTAGGAAGCACTCTCAATGTCTAATTTGTTTTACAGATGCTTAAATACTGTTGTAAGTATATTTACCCTAGAAAAAATGTGGCTTAAATGTTCTAAATTTAGGACTGGAAGAGCTTTGTGATGACTTATTACTTACCCATATTTAGCATTTTGTTGTGAATTTTCCCATTAATTTCAATTAAACATGTTGGTGTTCTCAGTGGAAATGAATATGTAAGAATTCACAGGATTGTGCTTTAAGTGGTGAGGGAACAAGTGAATACAGCTGGCAGAGTGCAAAGTAACAGCACTGTTTGCCTGTTTAATTGTCAGTGGTCAGAGCATGCAAGTGATCTGCACTGCAGGACTACAGAGCAAACAGCCAGCATATTTGCACCCTAAATGATAAATAAAGTTTAGTTTCAGATTATCACGCACATACATCTTCTGAATTCAGTGCAAATAACAAAAGTGTAATATTAGCTGCAAATGACTTACACTAGAATTTTGTTGATGTTTTAAAAGCCACAGAGAATTAGATAAAAGTCTGAAAACCCCTCAATAGCTAACTATTTGTAAACTCTTTTGTCTTATTTACTTAGTACCCTGATTTCTCATACAGTGTTACTCTGCTGTCAAGCTGTGCTACTTACTTATGATTGGTATTAATAGCATTCACTTTCATTAATATTTATGAGTTAGAAGTATACATGAGTTTTTAGAAACAGTGTCATGTATCAGGGTCAAAAATCAAGGGTGAAAACCAGAAAGTATTCTGGGCTGCAGAAGAGCTAGAGAAATTGAAGCTGGGAACTGCGTTTCACAAACAAAAGACTAGATTTGAATATAAAATTCTTTTCAATAAAAGTGGAGAAAAGGGTGCAGCCAGTGTGAGAACGAGGTGCGAGAGTGATGGATGCCAGAAGTATCAGCTGCATCTCGCGTTCTTTGGCTGTTTGGGATGAAGGCAGAAGCTGTGCCCTAACTCACCACGGTGTGAAATGCTGATCGGGCGGCTGAGCCGCTTGCATCTGGTGGCAGTCCTGTGATGTTAGCTGGCGTGTGCATAGCGTGTCTGCAGCAATCCCAGCCCCTTTCAGGCGGTGTGATCTGAAATACCTGTCAATAACCTCAACTACTGTATTTGTTCTAGCTCTGCATTTCAGAGCTCTGGGGTAGACCTTGGCTTATTTAGTCCATCTGTAGCATTCTTTGATAGGGCTGAGCAGGAAAATGCAGATCTTAACCCAAGTGGCGTTTCCCAGCACATTGGCCATCTGTAAATACTGGCTTCTTGCCTTCTCCCATAGACTTTGCCCTAAATTTGGCAAGGAGGTAAAAGACTTGAGCTTTATTTTCAAGTAGTAAAAATTCTTGCCAGTTTAGTAGCAGATAGATAGAAGGCTTGGCAGTATTCTTGATGCCCATTCCTCTGCTTCTAATCTTGGCCTTGAGATTTTGGCAATATAAGCTTTGTATAACCATCATTCTACAGTTTTGATCTCTAGGTAGGGGAAAGAAAAATTTATAGTAGATAGCAGTTATTCAATGGGCATGAGGTTTAAGTACTTACAAAATAAACACTTTATAAAAAAAAACTCCAGCATTTTTTACTTGAACATCACTCTCAAGAATCCCATTAATTCAAGGTGTGCTTTTCCCTTCAGTAATAATGAAGTTGGTCTGGTTCTTTCTTTGTAAGAAATTTTGCTGTCCTAAAATTGGCAGACTCTAGGTAGTTTTGTGATAGGGAGCTGATGCTTTTCAAGAAGAATTGCAGTTCTGTGCAAGTGACTGACTGAACAAATAAATTTCATTTTGCTTTATAGTCTGTTTTAAAGGTTTGACTTTATTTTGCTGGTTGTTTTTTTTTTTTTTGCTATCGTGAGGTAGTGCTGCCATGGACAACTTGAACGCGCGGAACAGGTCTAGAGTGTGCAGTCAGATGAAGGACTTTGGTTTTGAAAAAACACAGGCTGTTGTTCTGCTCAGAATTTTAGAGTTCCACATAGAATTTTAGAGTTGGTCTGAAAGATGATGTCAAAAGACAGTTTTGAGAGATGTACATATGTTAAATGTAAAAATTTTCTTATAATGCTAAGCGCATGACTTTGGCATGTTTTAGATTTTTGAAGTGATAATTTTTTGAATAAGAATTGTAAAGGCATATATCAAAATAGTTTAAAGAGGGTAAGACGCAATGGTATAATACTATCCATAAGAAAGAACAGATGACAGTTGAACATTTTTGTTACTTTATTCCTTCAGCTTTGTTAGAGTTCTGAAGACAGAACTGCATGCCGTTTTCAGTAGCTTTTCAGGGTAAAGGAGTGTGTCTTGTTGCTTCACGAATGCAATAGTGCTTGCCTTTTGTTCCAGCCTCTTGACTGTTGTCCCTCTGACCAATTGACACAATACTCACCAGTGATTTGAATCTAAGCAAATTCTTCTAAAATACGACAGTTGATTGTTCTGAGTTATGAAAGAGCTCATCTAAATGTGCTTAGCAACTTCTCTGTTGTTAATGAAGTTATATTTTTTTTCTGCAATGTGTTTTGCATGTTTTGAAAGTAATTTTAAGGTCAATGATTATGAAAGGTGTTTGTCTATCTGGTGAAGTACCTGACTGTTGGTGTTTAACCCCAGTCAGCAGCTAAGTAGCCATGCAGCTGCTCGCTCACTTTCCCCTCCTTTCTCCCTGCTGGGGGCAAGAGAATCTGAAACAAAAACCAAGCAACCTCCTGGATTGAGGTAAGAACAGGTTAATAACTGAAACAAAATAAAAAAGAATAATACTAATTATGACAATGATAATAATGGGGAGGGGAGTAGAGGTGAGGGAAGAGAGAGAACCTATTAATTCCCTGACGTGTCAGGAAAGGGTTCTGCTGCTAAAGAGACAAAAATTAGCAAAAGCCACCAATATTCCACCTGAAACCCCCATAAGTAACACTAAGGATACAAAAGAGAAGCCTAAACTCAATAACCACCCAACTCTGCAGCAGGGGCCAACACCAAACCCATTACCCCATAATAAGGTTTAAGATTGGATCCAACTGCCAGTCCTCCCAAAACAAAACACAAAGACAAGCAAAGCACAATCTATGCCATAATAGTTCCTACCTGGCTTCTCTCCAAGGCCTACCCTGATAAGCTATTGTTGTTAAATCTCGACTACAGGAACCCTCGATAAAGGATTAACCCTCCTATATTATCTGTCCCAATAGGAATAAATTCCTGTTTATCCCAAGTGGAATAAAACTGAAGAGAAGCAAGTGTTGCACAATACAGTGGGTCACCACACTGATGCCCAGCCTGTCCCAGTGATTTCCCCCTAATTCATATAATGGTATGGTGTGTGTGTGTGTCAGTGTGGTCAGCTGTCCTGGCTAAGCTCCCTCTCAGATTTTGTGCATCTCCTCTCTGGCAGAACATAGGAAACTGAAAAATCCTTGATTTAGCATAACAGTTCTTAGCAACAATAAAACATCAGTGAGTTATCAACATTATATTTTTGTTCTAAATCCAAACCACAGCACTGTACCAGCTACTAAGAAGAAAATTAACTCTATCCCAGGTGAAACTAGGACACATATAAAGACTCTTAACAAGTAACAAACATGCTTCTTTGCTTTTAAAAAAATCTCTTTGTTGTGTCCTGAGCTCAAGTGTAGGATGACTGAGTTCTTTAATAGTGGGAACACTTTTAAAGTAACTTATACACAAGTTTACGTTTGTGGAAATGAACATTTTACCTGTCTTAAAAAATGAGTCATCATTGTCTCTAGAATTTGTAGAACAATGAGCTGTCATACGGAATCATAGAAATTGTTTGGATAGAACCTCTGGAGGTCCTGTGCTCAATCTGAACAGCCAAGCCACATTTTTATTGTCCTTGCCCCATTAAATTTATAATTACATATTGGATAGTTTTGAGTTGCTTCTAGGTAACATTTTAGCTTCCTCTTTGCCAGATTGACTAAGCTTAACTCCCACAGGCTGTCTTCTTTATGCATTTACTCTGGGCCCCTGACCGTCTTGGTGCTCTCTACTAGACCTTCTCTATTTTTTCAACATTACTCTTGCTGGAGATCCAAAATTGAATGCACTGTTCCAGGTGCAGAGTCTCAGGTGCAGAGTAGGAAGGAACAGTAACTTGCCTGGATCCATTGGGCACCCTTCTTATTTTGCTCAGTCTTCAGGTTTCTTGGGTTCTCTGGGTTGACATTCATTGGATTAGTACTCCCTGGAATGTAATGCTCTCTGTGGATTTCTTGGGGAGTAGGCTGTCTCATCATTCAGGGTGCTGATTTAAGAAAAAAACCCAAATGAAAAAACCGCAAAGCAATTTGAAATCAACCATTTGGACAGCAATATTAACCTTGTTGGTATTCTGGTCTTCACAAGCTGCTAAGTGAATGTTGATTCATTTATCGATACTTTTTGAGCTATGCAGAATGCCTTATTTTCAACCTAACAGTTTACTCTTCCATTCTCTGCTTCTCAGCTTCTAGACAATGCTGTGTGAGATAGTACCAAAAAACCTGACTGAGATTTGGTTCCATGAAATCCATTTTTTTCCTTAGCTACCTAAGTAGTCAGATTAAAGTAGCCAGTCAGGTTGGTAATTTGACCTTGGTAAAACAATGTTGGCTGCTTCTGGTTACTTTATTGTCCAACTGTTTGGAAATTGACTCTAGGAGGGTATGCTCCAAATGGGCTTCTTTGGTACTTTCCTCTTCAGGTTTTCTGGCTTGTTCTATGGGTCTCTTCTCTTAACCTTTTTTAGGGATTAGCCTTTTCAGAAACCTTAGGACCCCTTAGACACCTCAGCTGTTAGAATTTTTGGTAACTGTTAGCCATCTCATAATCCCCAAGGGTCTGAATATATCTACACTAAATATTCCAAAATTGTTGATTCCATAGTCTTAGTTTCCCTGCCTTTTCCTGTCAGTACCTGCAGTTATTTGGGAGCAAGCTTTGTCTGTATGGAACAGGAAAATAAAAAAGAGACATTTCAGTCTTTTCTGCATCACTATCACTGGGCTGTTTTTACTCATCCACCAGAAGAATCTTGTTTTCTGAACTTCCTTTCTCACTAACAATACTGATAGGATATTTTCTTGTTGCCATTTATGTTCAGCAAAACAAGTCTTCCTGAGTCTTGTCAGTGAGTGATGCTTTTACTCTCCTCCTTTGTTGCCTGTTTCTGCTTGTATGTTCTACTCTTGTCATCGTCTTGTAGGAGAGCCTCCTGTCCCTAACTGTAGATAAGCACGTTTCAAATTACTGTGAAGAACAGGGGGAAGAATGTTTTTAGGATTTGCTTTGTTAATGGAACTCTAAGTGGCACAATTTGTTTTTATATGGCTTATCTATAATTAAATAAATTGTGACAAAGTAAAAGGGATTTGGAAAAATATCCATAATAAACCTTCCTACTCCTATTGATGTGCAGGGCTTGGAAAGGATGTTTTAAGCAGCTTCTTACACTTGTATTTCTTGTCAGTCATGAACATCATTTTACCTCTGCAGGTTAGGAGAAATTTGAACTTACTATTTGAGCTGAATAAAAAAATAACCAATTATCATAGAACCAATTATTATATCATTTAAAATATGGTAGTTGGGAAAAATGAGTTATGGAGGAGGTTTCAACTTTAAGTGGCAATGTATTAATGCCCCTTAATGCAAATCTAAATATTCTTTTTTCAACTGTTGAATTCTGTTCCAGGATCAATGGCTTCAGTAGTTAATCTTTCTGAGAATAGAAATGTGTGTTCTTAAAAGCCTAAGTCCTTCTGTTACATGTGACTCTTATTTATCCATTAAAATAAATGGAATAGTTAATATTGATTTGCCTTTGTAGAACATAACAGTAGGCAACTAGAACTTTGTTTTCCAAAGTGGACTTTGTGTTCCTGTTCTGACTATTGCCTACTCCCTGTGCATGCCTGAAGCACCCATAGAACAAGCATACTTTGGACGTGAGAGCACGAGAGAGTTTCATTAGACCAAACTGAAGCTCTTGTATTTGTTTGGTGCTTTCTGCCAGTAAAGGACAGGGAAGTCATGGATCAATTGACATGTTCTAGGTAGACAAAAAGAAGATCTGCCCAGCCAAAAATTGAACAGTGCTTCTAGGAGCCATGATATTTACATGGCCAGAAAATGTATTATGTGGAAGAAAACTAAGAATGCTAAAGTGTGCTGTTTTTCAAAAAAACTCTAACAACACAACTCCTTTGATCTTCTTTCCAGCACAGAGGTTATTTAAACATAACTTTACAGTCATCATCAGCAGTAGTAGTAGTAGTTATTTTTTTTCTTGACATAGAATTTTTGTTGAATTTTGAATTGAATTCTGTTGAATTTTTCCTCAGTATCCTCCACTGCTTAAATCCCACTAGTGATAGCTGTAAACCTTTTAGTGTGAGAAAAGGAAAGATCTGCTTGTTGAGTTGAAAATTTCATTCGTGCAGTATGAAAGATGGTCATATATCTAGCTCTTAAGGGATAAGCTTTGAGGGAGTTCTAGTTTCAATTTTGCTAAGCAAAAGAAAAAATTATTTTTAGGGAGATTGTTTGCTGCAATGAAGTTCTTAAATCCCCTGTAAATTGAGTTTATTATGCTGAGTAGCTATTTACTGACACTTGTGGTCAGGCAACTAAATTTTCTACTGATAAAAGTCTTATTTTTAGTAGTATGTCATTGGATGATTTGCAGTTACATATGCATTTGCCTTTGTGATATGAATAATTTTGAATAAAGACTTCCCCCCACCCCCATCAAATAACTCAATTTTATCTCTGACGTACTTCTGCCATTCTTATTGTTGCTATGCTTTGCCTGTGTCTTGTACTGTTCTTGGTATACTTAAAACATTGTAATTCCCAGACTTGTCTTCTGCAGCAGACAGACTCCCTTAGGTCCATTTTGCAACTTCTAATGTAAAAAAACCACATAACAAGTCTAGGTATTTTGCTTTTTCATTCACTGAAATTGCTGACAGGAACAGAAAAGGACTTGTGATTTGTGGATCATTACCTTGGCAGGAGCAGACAGGAGTGGCCGTTAGGTGTTAGATTTTCAGGAGAGCTGTGAAGAGTCCAGAGCAGCCTTTGCTATGTTCTCCAACTTGTTCAAATTGACTTTGTTTTCTGAAATAACTACCGTTTTTTCAGATGCTGTTGTCTTTTATGTAATACTCTAAGTGCATCTTTTTATTCCAGAGATCTTTACAAGTAAAGCTCCCTATTCCAGGATCATTTTCCTGTGCCTGGTGTTGCATCTTGATAACATGGGCAAAGCTCTAATTACAGATAGTAAATTAGTCTTCGCAACCTGCAAACTGTTCCAGAGACATGACTAATTTTTTAATGGCAGTGCTTCTAGAAATCATACAACAGGGATATGAACCAGGCACAGTTAATGTTAGTATAGAGATTAGTATTTCTGCTCTGAATTGCCAAGCATACATGACATACCTTATACAGAATATCCCCTGGGTCACTGAGTCATATTTTAATATCACACCCTACTTCTTACATCCCCACAGTGGGTAAAGTCAGCTTTATAACTCAATATTTTTTTTCTAATTACAAGGATTATGGACTATTGTCTGTATCCTGTATTACTTATTGTATTAAAATTTATTCATTCTTGCTTGAAATTTGGTAAGGCGTTGTCTAGAAGATAAAGCAGCATTGAAATCACAAACGTTGAACATGAAAGCGTGACGTTTCCTTTTGTAGCAATTGTTGTTCTCCCTCTCCTTTACTGGGTGTTTGTTCCCATACCAAGTCCAACTCTCTGTTTGTGCCAGCACAGCAGTTTGTGGAGCTGCAGTGTAAGTTAGATTAGTGTATCCTTCATGATTTTTTTTTTATGGTTTCATGATTGTGTTTGACTTATCTGTTGTTTATAAAATTGCTGCAGAAATTGTTCTGTTGGAACAGCAAAAGGGACAGTCAAGGTGAGAGCAAGAGACAAGAATTTGACACTCTAAGCTGACATTTCTCCTAATATTAGGTTACAAAGTGTACTCATGACTTGATTCTTTGGCTCATGACTTTATTCTTTGGCTTTGAAAGCCATTTCTTCAAACTAACAGACAAAAAAAATTTGTCCTGGAAACTCTTAAGCTCCTAATTACCTCCTTCATCTGATCAAGTTTTAAAAGACTCATATTACTACACATATTCTGAGAGAAAATTAAGTTCTGTAGTACAGAACTTTCATATCAATCTGGCATGTGCCTGACCATCCTGAATCCTTTAATCAGTGACTGGAATCTTCCTTGGTAATGCAGACATGAGAAGCACGTCAAGAAGGGTATCTGTGTATTTGGAATGCTGGTGTCTCTTCACCCTGCCAGATGAATACCTCAGCAAAGATGTTAGAATCTGCGTTATCTGACAGGAAGAGATAACCTCCGTGAAGAGAATTCTGTTCTCTAGTGGTTTTGTCTCCTGCTTATCTCTCTATGTATTTGAGGAATATTCCTGGGATTATTATGACCTAGCAATGCCTAGCTACTCTAAATGGCCCTGAAAATACACTAGAAGTTCCAGGATGCATCAAAATTACTTTTTGAATTGTGCTAAGAACTGATGCTTCATTATGTGATTTAGTAAATGGTCGGTAGTGGCTGTTGCCTGTCTTGGTGAATAATGGATATTTTTTCCCCACTGGTCTCCTCCCGTTTGGTGGAACAGGTACAGTCAGGACACCTCTAGGCTTTTGTCAGTTAATCAGGACTGCTTACAAAAGGTAGAAGTGCAGTAGTAAAAATATGTTTAAAACAAACTGCTTATGCAGAACCTAAAATAGTTCTTGAAGGCTTCTTGTTTTAGCTTTGGGGAAACGCTAGTTTTAAAAAAAATGGTAAATAAAAGTAAATAGAAAAGTCAGTAGAAAATGATATGGCTATATAATTAGCAGCAGGTCAATAGTACCAAACTTGGAAGCTGGACTGAGATTATTAAAAGTACTCAATTACCATCGAAACGTTTATTTTAGAAATGTACCTTGTAAAACCTAGTCTAAAGAGATGGTGCTTTGTCTTCCTCTTAGATCTGAAATATAGACAAGTGAAGTCTCTCTCGAGATAATTCTTTTAATTTGAAAATCTCCACTGTGGAATAATGCCCATGAATTCATTAGTGACGTGGTGAATCTTAGGAATGTGTGTGGTATGTAAGAATCTCACAAAGTGTGATGAACTTTTTTCGTCTTTATGAAAGGCAGATCGGCTGCTCACCAAAGGTAAATCATCTTTGAGCTGTAAATGGGAAAAACATAAGCTGTTCTGCTGGATAAATGTGTAAGCAGTTACTGAACGTACTTGTGTGTAAGCTCTGGGTACTTGGTGATTCTTTCAAGGATATGTGTTCCACATAAATGAGCATGCTGGATCTGAGAGCTTTTTGTCAGAAACAAGTGATTTTGAAGCAGAACAGAAGCTATAATAAAAAATTGCAAAGGAATTGAATTTTGCCTCATGGTTGATGCCAGAAATTTGTCTTCAACAGGTTTTGCACAAAACACTAAATACTTCATCTTGATGTTTGGGAACATCTGCCAAAGAAAAAGACAGCAGCCCACGTGTGTTTCTCTCTGCATCCCATGGAAACTTTTTGATGTTAAGACATTTCTACTCCTCTAAATTCACTTCTGAGATATGCTTTTTTCGTCTGATATTCTAGAAACCGTTCTAGCTGTTTGTTCAGCTAGTCATGCCTGTCCCCTTCCCTTCTTTCCACTCATTAGATGTGGCCTAATGTTTCAAGTAGAAATAAGTATTCTTCATGACTTCTCTGATCCAGGGTATTTTTTCAATCAGCTGCCTTGTTCAAAAGTCCTTTGAGCAAAAAGTATTTCATTATATTATGTTGCTTCCTTCCAGCATGTGTCTGGTTTTCATCATTACTTTCCTTCCCTGAACCTCTGATCCCTGGAACTGAAAGGTGCTTTCAGTTTGGTAATACCTGTTCTACAAGAATGAAGGAAATGAAATATTTGCTCCTGACTGCTACTATCCGTTTGGGTACCATTTTCTCTCCATTCCTTGGCCATGATAGGGGTTCATTGACTGATAGGTTTTTTGGGGTAGATGGTCTCAAGAGGAAGTTGGTATTATTTTTTGCCCCTTAAACCAGTTCAGAAGCGGGATTGAGGGCTATGACAAGTTGGTCGTATTTCCTATGTAGTTTATTTACTGTCATAATTTTTTACTTCCTTGCTAAGATTCTTAATTATTACTCTCTACTTCCCTGTAATCTGAATTTTTTTTGAGCAAGCAATACATACATTGGCATCTGCTAAAATACACATTTTTACTTTTTTGAGATATTTGGTATGGTATATATTCTTCTCACTGAGATATGTGACATAGAGCAGGTTTTAGATGAGGAGGATGTAGAATAATATTTTTGTTTCAAGCAGTTTTGAAAGAAGTTAATGGGCCAAAACCTACAAGACTGCCACTAAATTTTGAATGTGGTTTTGGAATTTTTTTGATGCTTTTGCTTCATCTTACTAAAGTGTGGCAGCAGATACAAAACAAACTCACTTTGATACTACATAGGTATAGTATCTTTAGATACCCAAATAATGCATTATAAGAATTTGCAACGTAGATGTGATCTGCTGTATTTCTACAGAAGTTTCGTGGTTGCACTGTCAGGATGCTTCCTGACTGATAATAGGAAATCTTCCTTCCTGGCAACTTATCAGCTGAGTCGTTCATGATTATTGAAACAGAAACTGCAATAAATATAGGTACAGCTTCTTATATGGATTAATTGTGAAAGGTGAAGTTACCTATTTTTATGTCTGTATTTTTACTTGATTTTGAGAAGTGAGTGAAAAAGCTTTAGTTGCAGTTTGAAATAACCAAAATCTTTTCTTTGACTGTGGATCATTAAACTTGTCTCAGATTCTCTCTTGTAAAATATTATTGTTATGGTTGTGTGTCTATGTTTATGTGTGCACATATATTTATATTTAGGTTTTACTTGTCTGTTTTAAGTGAGCTGTAGGTGTGTCAGATGTCAGGATTCTGGCATGGAGAGATTTCTTGAAAATTGGTGCTGGTGCTAACTTGCATACTGTAAAATTCAAAATTTAATCACGAGAATGTATTTATCTCATAATGTGTGTAGGCTTTGTGTACGAAGAAAAGACTGTTCAAGAAATCATGATAGTTCTTGTAGCTGTTAGGAATCAAGAAAAATACAGCATATAATTTCCTTTTTGCTTGTGTAAAATGAAATAATAAAGGTAGATGCTGACCTGAAAGTCTTACATGATCTCTATAAACAATAAGATGAAGATATGGTTATGTTTTGGGACTGTTTGGCATTGCACTGGCCTGCTGCAGTTTCTGATCTCTTAGGGAGTGGACAAGCTGCACAAGATTTTCAAGATGAGAGAAGGAAACAATTCACTGGCTAGCTTCATTTCTTTTCCTTGAGAATCACTGTTGTGTGTTCTAAGTCAACTCCATGAGTTTGATGTTATAGTAGTATATCTTAAACTTCTGAATGTGCAGGAAACAGTTTTTTGAAAAACATCTGTTCAGATACATTTAACTAGAATTTGCCACTTTTCTTCCTTAAGCTTCTGATTTTCAGTATGTTGATTTATGCAAGTGTTTACCAAAAATGGAACTCCCTACAAATGCTGCTGAATAGCTAAAAATGTTACAAGTGCAACTGTTGGTGAGACTCATTTTTAGAGATACAGTGATGCATTATTACATTGCTGTGCATGGCTTCTAATAGTGTAGGTTTGGTGGGTTTTTTAGTATTAGCAATTCAGTTATATTAAAAAATTTGAAAATTTTTTGCAAGGAGAATTTCTTATTAAAATGCTTAAGGTATGTGGAAAAATAATTATTAGGGTTGTAAAGAGGAGGATCTTTAATTTTTATATGATACATACTTCTGTGATACATACTTCTGTCAAGCAAAAGGTATTTACTTTAAGTATTTTCTTAGAAATATGATGCATTTGCATAAGCATCCAAAGTAGATGACTTCTGGTAGGATGGCAAAGTCATAAACGGCGTTTTACATACTGTTGTTCATTAGTTGGGGCTTGGTTTATTTTTTATATATTTTGTTTGTTTGTTTTCTTTTGTGCTCATATTTCACTGTGATATTAATATTCTTTAAGGACTTCATGTCTAACAGTACAGGCGAATTCTTTTGAGCCATGCATTCGTGTTAAATTGTAGTACATAGTAAATATGTGTAGTATTTTATGTTAGAAAAGTCAGAATATACAGAAATCAGAATTAAATGACCTAATTTTGCAGCTCATGCAAAATTACTGTTGGTCATAATTTGATATTAAATAAGAATATAAATTGTCATATTTTATAAAATCTTACATCTTTCTACTTTACGTGTCCCAGTCCTGATAGTGACTGGGACAAATCACTTAAGCACAGTGACAGGTGCTTAAGAAGACTGCAGAAGTCTAGTTCTAAAGTTGGGAGGTTCTTTGCTTCTTCCTGAACTTGATGGTTTTCTAGGACATTAGCATAAATGCCCCACATCAAGCCAAAATGACATGGGTTAGTTTTGAGACTGTTACAAGGAAAAACAAACTGCTTTTGGATTGATTGTCTTTTTGGTTAGTGGTTCCTGGCTGTGAGGGTTTGCACACTTACATCACGCTGCATTCCGATACATTTCCTTCGTGTGCTTATGAATTTTCTCTCTTCCTGAATATCTTATGCCTTGTTTTGCATTGAATGGGAAGCACTTAAGATGCCAGTTATTCTGTTGTCTTTTTAGTCACGTACAATTTTATTAATTTTATTTTCAATAACTATATCTTCCTAGTAATTTGACACATTTTTGCGTAGATAACCAATGCACAGTTTTTAAGAAGCTTCCAAATAGTACTTGTTTATGCTGGTGTTGCAATGAGATTGTTGCACTTGTCATTGGTAATTGCTTTTAATTTTTTTTTCTGTTATGAAATCAGCTCTTTTATTTTGCATAACTGTATGTTCATTGCATTATTTGTAAAGAGTGCTTATATTTGAGCTGATAAAAAGAGCCATTTAAATTAATGGAACTTAAAATTTTGAATGGAGAAGGCAGTAAGTCATGCAAAAAAGGTTTAAATCCCTTCTGACATGGTAGCAGGAAGAATAATCTTTCAGTAGTCTTTTCTTCTGTTTGTCAAATTTGAAGCAGATATATTAGTTGAACAACTTGCTTCCATTTACACAAAATTTGTATCATATAACTGTATATATGAAAATTTAGTGTCTTGCATCAGACTAATATGTCAGATTCCAAATACTATAATTCTTGATAAATACTGTATTCAGTAGTATCATCTTCATTAATATGAAGCACAAATGTGCATTTTTGATAGTATATAATTTGAATTGGAGGTGGCTTTTCATTTTGCTGGTATAAATGCATTAATATAGAATACCTGGTTTTCTTAGGATGTGTTTAAAAATGTCTGAAGGTGAGTAAGGACATGCTTAGGTTGTACAATGAAATGTGGTGCAGAAGGTGGCAGGTGAGCTAAGTCCAAGATAGCACGGGACATGGGAACAGTACATAGTGTTAGGGTGGGTCTGTGCCTGAGGTAAGAAACCCTTTCCAGAAGAGATAGTGGCTTATGTTTGAAGAGATGTTGTCAAAGTCCTGCTGCATTTAAGAAATAGGGTGCATTAATTAGGAAATAGGCTGCATTAATTAGGAAATGTGCTGCATTAATTTGAAGTTCTTTGTGTAAGATACCTTCCCTCTCTCCTAACTTTATGTATTTCTTTTTGGGCCTTGAAATGTCTTGTAATTTTGATGTAATTTTTAATTTAAGCAAAGATACTTTTTCCTTGCTCTACATTAATGCTTGTATTCATTAAAGAAAAAAAAACCCCAAATCTATATTTTATATTGTTTTTAATTGAATTTTAATTAATATGGAAGCAAAAATAGGAACTGAATGCTTATGAAGCTGTTTGGGAATTGGTTGTCAGCTTGAAATTGTGGAATATCTTTCATCCTTAAGTAAACCCTTAATATGCTGAGTGACTACTTAAACTGAAAAAGAGATAATGTAATAGGGGATTTCCACAGTGATTTTTTAAAATTTAGTTCATTCCCTTTAAAATTTAGTGAATTTTATGAATCTATATAAATACCACAGGAATTGGTAAGTAAATGGCTTAAAAGAATAGTGAGGTAGCTGTGAAAATATCCAAGAGAAAAGCTAGGATGTTTGTATGGATGGCAGTTCTTGGCATCTCTCGCTTGTAATCACACCCAGGCCTGTTTCCTGTTTGTGAGTGTGTTTCTATGGTGTATTTGCAATTTTTATTAGTGATAAATGTCATAGGTAGTCTTCAAGAATTGGAAAAAATGTAGGAGTCTCCTTGTATGTGGAAGGTTTGTGAAGTACATTGTAGATATAGTTATTTACAAATTTGTAGTGGTTAAATGGTCTTAACTGCCACCTGCCATTTAAAAATATTATAAATACAGACACTATATATCAACAAAAGATTTTGAACTGTTTTGGTTTAAATAAAGAAGGTTTTTGATAGGGGTACCCTGTACTGTAATCCTGTGCATCTGTCCATGAGACTATCTTACTAGTTTTAATAAAACTCTGCCTATAAGACCATTTTGAAAATATTTTCTTAGTATTCTGGGTTTGCAGGCTGTGTGTATATTTAGAAAGAGTTGTCTTTAATTAGTCTTGTCTGATTCACTTGGTGATACAATATACCAGTGAGTTTTTCCCATCACAACTGTTTCCATGGAGATGAGTAGTGACAATACTCGGCGAATGAAATGTGAAATTCATGGTGAGTTTAAAGGGAGAACACTCATTTTTACATCTTGTTGATTGGCATGATTAATGGGAAACTGAAATCATGAATCTTAATGTCGCTGTATTAAAACATTTGAATGATTGGTAGAGGGCTCCCATTCTTTCCTGACATTTGCCTGTTTTCATTCTTGCTGGGGTGACTAAACCTGACCCACAGTGCTCTGTGTGAATTTGTTGGCCCAGCAAGTGACTGGGTTATTACACATGAAACTTGTATTGGTATTGTCACTGATTGACAAGGAGAGGAGCTAGGGAGCAAAACTAATAGGGGAAATTTTTTAATGTTTAGCAGATGATATAGTCACCCTAGTTTTAATACTTATAACAAACAAAGGCAACCAGCCTCTTTTCTTCATGTTTATTCCAGTTAACCAGACTATGCAGTTTTCAGGCCCTAGCTGTATGTCTAGCAATTTCTAAATTAGCAGTTTCTAAAACCTGAAGTTAGTCCATGTTACTCAGAATATAGAATTGGTTTCAAAATATCATACTTCTATTTTCACCTACTAGTCAAGACCCTTCACGCCATATCAGAAGTTATTTTTGCAAGCTGGACTGTACAGCTGGGCCATTTCACCAATCTATAGATAAATGCTCGTAACTATTTTTAGGAGGAATATTTTTTTAAAGGGTATATTTATATCCATTTTTTCTGTGGAGGAAGAGTATAGCAGAGGTGGAATGCAAAGCAGATAAGGAGGATTTGTATTTCCAGCACTACGGGACTGGTGCTCCCAGGAGAGCAGTTGTCAGTTTCCACAGATGACTGTCAACAGCATATACATGGAATCCAGTGTATGTTTCTTAAGAAGGCTTGGCATTTGTACAGATTCAAAGGACAAACTATTGTTTCATTCTGTCTGCTGTATGGATAATGCATTGCATTCATCAGCACTCACGCTCGTTTCACCTTGTTTGCTTGGAGGTTTAGGATGCTCTTGTAGATCTTGTGATTCAGTTCCTGGTACTTTTTGCTACAGGACGTTACATCCCCTACCTTGAGACATCATGAGAGAAATGCATGTAAGAAAAATCCCTGAGTGCAGTTTATACACAGGTGTCACTTCTTGTTCAGGATGTCCTTAAAGCAGAAGATGGGGAAACTGGGAGTGTGGTTTTGGAAGCATTAGGATGTAGTGAGTAGACAGGCTGAGGTATGCCATGATGACATAGCGATGTCAAGATGCTTGATCCATCGTGCCAAACAGGGAAACTCCTGTTCCCTCCCTGCTGACTGCAGAAGCAGGTTTCACATCATGTGGACAATGGTTAGGTTTGTCAGATTGAGGCTTTGGCAGAGCCATCCAGCATATATTCCCAGGCTGCAGTGATCATGTAATTCACATGCCTTGATACAGGTTTTACAGTTTTCTGACCCTCTATTTCACTTCTTACACCTGTCTTTCTCTAACCCAGGCTTCTTCCAAGACAACAATTCACCCCTAATTACTCTCTCTTCAATTGCATAGTCACATGAGTGCCTAAATCGGTATCTCTGATGATGTTGCCACGTTCACATTTATATGGTGCTACTTTAAGGTAGCAACAGTTTCTTGTGTCCTGCTCATTTATTTAAGCTCAGGCCTGGGCCTGGTTGGCAACATGGCCGTTTTCTTGCAGCCCTGACAGGAGGTACAGGAATACCCTTGGAAAGGTCTGAGTGGTTTTGGCGGTCACACCTTCCTAGGTGTTTGTTATTGGTGAGGGTCTGAGGAGCCATAATATCACACTGAGTCACAGCCAAGCCTTTGCTCTGCCCACTTCAGCTATTCTTAGCAAAGAAGTCATGCTGTGATGGAGGCTGGAGGTTATGGTTGCATGAGCACTTTAATTCACTGTGCTTCTGGGCCATTCCTCAACAGCCCTTTCTTGCAGGTCTTCCAGTCTGTGTGCCTGCTACAGACACCCAGCTCAGCTCCCCCCAGGCAAGTACACACTCCCTTTAGCTGCCTGGGAGCTCTCCTCCCCTGCTGAGAAGGACCTGCAGAGCTTTCCAGGCCCAGTTCTTACTGAGGAGGCTGGAATTGAGCCAAAGTGCAGCCACCAAGACACAGTAAGAACAGAACCTTCTTGGTTGTGCAGTATTTTAAATAAAATATACAATGTGTACAGAGAGCTGGAGTAAACAATGACCCAAGAAAATAATTTAAAGAATATGTGTAGTTGCAAGAGTTAAGGACTGGATGGTAATAGAAATGTTTCCACTGTACCTCATAACTCAGTGTTTTATTCAGAACTCCAGACTGTCAGTGAATGTGCCTTCCAGATATGCTCTCTCTCTCTCTCTCCTTTTTTTTTATGTACTTCTAAAGGGAAGAGTGCAGGAGGGCAGACTGCTCCATCATATATAGCAATAGTAAGGTAAAATAGAAAAGGATTCCAGTAAGAATAATGAAAATTCTGATAATGAGTATCACTTGTAAATGGCATTTCATCATTTTGTCTTGAGAAATGCATGGTGTAGTTGCTTTATTTCAGGAAGACTGGTGAGTAAGGCTGTTGAGATATTTATGGGGGGTGATAGTAGCCAAAATAGGAACTGACTTTTAGTCCTAGTGCAAGATGATTTTTAAAGAAGAAAAAAAATATCTCATTTCCTTTGGTGTATCACTTGCCTAGGCTCACAAATGGTACATGAATTCTAAAAATTAAAAATTCTTTCAGGATTTAGAAAGCAAGCCTATTGGTTTGCAGACTTGTTCAGTTTAGCAGGTATGCTTTTGTGCTTGAAATGCAAATTGGCCATCATAGACTGTTCATTTGTGAAATACAGCTGTTTTGATCCTGTACAAAGTGCATTGGATTTTAGGCACAGCTTTTCTTTTTGGAGAATTTTCAGCAAAACTGTTGGCCAGTGAAGCCAGCAGGTTGTATCCCAAGGAGCTGGTAGCAGAAATAATAGAATTCCAAAAAATGCGGTCTTAACTAGTGATTCTATTATTTGGGACAATTTAGTATACTGTTTTATAACAAACAGCGCTGTGCTTTTATATTTTATTGTTTGTTCTTTTTGGGTTTTGGTGATTTTATTTGTCTTTTTTTTTCTTTTTAAATTTCTGAGTTTTGTTAAAATATCATTCCCATTAAGAGAGAAGGAAATCCCTTTTGTTCTTTTCTTTTTTTTTCCCTAGTCAAAATTGACATTTGCAAAATAGTTGAATGCTTCATTGAGAATTGTAACAGTTCTAGTATCTGTTAACTGCCGCACTGCTTTATGGTGACATTTAAGAAGGAAACAAGTGGAGATCAAAGGGGTTTTTTGTTTATTTATTTTGAATCTTATCAGCAACACTAGAAAGCTTTTTGTGGTATTGAGTTCTGCTAATAAATTGGTTTTGTAGTGGAGAGAACAATTGATACTTTAGTGCTGTGAACTGTGAATTCTTAGTAATAAGGTTATGGTTACTAGTGTTAAGTTACCAACATCTCATGAAAAGAATAATGATGAAGTAAATATTGCTGTTCTGCATATTATATGAACAGTGTTTATGCCTCATTAAAGTTTATGATCTCTGTTGTAATGCATTATTCCATTAATAGTAGCTTACAAAAGTTAAGGAATAATTACCTTCTCATTTGTTTTGACTCCCCTCATGCCTAGACAGAATTTGCAGACAGTGGGGAGATGCTGTGTGGTTATGTTTTTATTCATTACTAAAATAGTTTGTTTTTAAGTCCTTAAGTGCCCCATCTGGATAGTCGTGGAATTGAAGTGGGTCTTGCTGTGCTAGATTGAAATGAAAAGATAACTTCATAAACGTGCAGCTCAGAATCCAGCAATGTGTGGGATGCTTGCATACTTGCTTGCTGCAGGAGATCTGAGAATGCTGATAGCAATTTGTTTATTGCAATGAACAGTTGCACACTAATGAGTGAGCTGTGTGACTTAGAAGAATACCTCAAATCTTCACTTGGCTGCTAAGATGTGATGAATTTCCAGAACATCTCAAAGAACTGCATGGTGCTTGTTTCAGTCCAGAAAGTGGATGACAGTTGCCAAACTGAGAGGAAATCTGAAAGGAAGATCCCATCCCCTCAAAGGCACAGGCTATGAGTTTGTTTTCAAGTCCT
Organism: Phainopepla nitens; assembly: GCA_013400175.1. Lineage (NCBI taxonomy): Eukaryota > Metazoa > Chordata > Aves > Passeriformes > Bombycillidae > Phainopepla > Phainopepla nitens. The sequence continues at coordinate 45,884 of VXBQ01004798.1, forward strand.
TTGCTTTTAATATGTTTTATCCAACAGATCTGAGTTTATTTCAAAGCTTCCTTGCTATAGTTTTATTTTCTTTGAAAAAGAAAGCTGTAGAGATGCTGACTTCTTGCTATGGTTTTGTTGTTCTCATTTCAAGGAGAAAATTCTTAAAGTTTTATCTCAGAGTGTTGACTGACTTGTGATCCTGCCATCACAGTTCAGAGGGTTTTTTATCAGATTCTGTAGAGTAACAAATGTGGAAAGTCACAAATTGTGTATTCCTATCTATTTTTATAGTGGATTTAATCTCAGCTTCATTCCAAGTCTAGTCACTGTCCAAGTTTTTTTGCATGTGTTTTCAGTGAGCACTGTATGTCTCCTTACTGTGTATCTTAGCTGTAGCTCCTTGCCTTTCTTTGGATGTTGTGGTAGCTGTCATGTTGAACAGCTGCCTCTCTCAAGCGATGTTCTGTTCAGGGCCTGGAACAAAACTCCAGTATGCATTTGTTGTGTAACTTAGTTGCTAAAAATCACAGCAGAGAAGATCCATCTTGCATTTGCTGAACAGATTTTTGGTTGAATTTTGGTTTTGTGAGGAGTTTTGGGGGGTTTTTTTGCATCCTATTGGGAGTGAAGTGTTAACCATTGTAAGAGCATAAACATTTTCCGTTTAGCATTTAAACTGAGAAGTTTCCTAATTAGTCATCTTGCTGCTTTTGAAGAAGAAATCTTTAAAATTTCACTGCAGGGAAAGGAATCTCTGTTGTAGCAGCAGATGCTCTGCCTTGTTAGTAAAGGCAGGAGTCTTTCATATGCATTTAGTAGCTCTTGGTGGAAAATGCAGTCTTTGTAAAACTCTTAAACCAGAAAAGAAAAATTCCCAAATGTACTGTTCCACTTCTTTAGGTGAAAGAGGAATTTACTTAATTCCTTTAGCTTTTTAACTAACCAAAAATCAGTCAGTTATCCTGAAAAATTTCACGAACAGTTGCTTAGGCATTGCAAATTCTGACAGCAGTTCTGCAAACAATTAGCTTGAAAATGCTGTCCTTTATTCTGTGAAATTTTCACAACTATCTTGTCCATGAGCTCTCTGTATCTTGTGATACTTTTCTGCTTTTTGAACTGTTGCCTTTCATTTGCTTTTGTAACTCTTCTCCTTAAAATCTTTGGGTGATTTGTTATTGTCTTTTACTTTTTGTATTTTTAATTTAATTTTTTTTTCTTCTTCACAAGGTCTGGTTTTAAGCAATGACAGGGAGATATTTATTCATATAAATATCTGTAACTATTATCTTTATACTGCCAGTTTTTAAAATACTTCACTAGTGATGAACTGACTCATTTGTCTAAACTAACCCCAGTGTCTGTAATATCTTTGTGGCTGTCTCATCTTTTTAAACGAATGCTTATGGTCTTGACAGGTGAGAGGCTAGATAATTTTAATTACCATGGTGCTGTTGCTAGGCATGACTGATGGCCAGTTTCAGTAAAAGTATTACAAAAGGTCACAAGTTACTTAATCAGAAATCAAAATCGATTTCTAGATAACTATTATACTTTTTATAATATCTAGACAAAAAGATAATCATACTTTCAAAAGTATTATGAGGAAAATGAACATTCCTGAAACATATCACTGTATAAGCAAAATCATCTCTTGTACACATTTTTTTCATAGTAAAGTTGGGGTTCATGCCTCCTTCAGTTGTAATTTATTCTGATACTTCTCTGATACTGCTTCTGATGTTGTTTGTGCAACCTTACTGGGTTTTTTTACTACTCAACTGTCACATTCTCTCTCAAGCATTTGTAATATATTTTATCTGCTGAGAAGTTATGCATGGAAAGAAAATCTATTCACTGCATTGGCTTTTTAAAATTCCTCCTCAAAATTTGCTTAAATATATGAATCTCAGAATACTGCTTTGGTTTAAGCGAAAACTTCTCATTTTGTTGGGTGATGTCAAATACTTCCCTTGGTTTTCTTCCTGACTTTACAATTCAAACAGGATATTTTTGGATTTATTTTCCCTGTCTCTAGCATTTCTTACTGGATGGAGATGAATATTGGAAGGACTAAGAAAAATGTTAATGCCTTTGAAATATTGTATGGAATGTACTGGTTTCCTTCTGGGGAACAAAGAGGCTTTGTATTGTGTGTTTGCTTCATGTGCTTGCTTCAGCATTGCTGCTTGCAAGGATGTGCTGAAGTTGATGATAAAACGGGCTGAATGTAACCTTGTGTCAGAGTTTATTCACCTCGTGGTTTCTCACCTGCAGTTCTTTCCTTAATAATGCTGTTAGCAAGGGTCAATTCATAGTGTAGATAAGTCAAAGGAGAAAGCATTTCAAGGCATGCTGCTTCATTTGTGATGCATGTTGCTTTGCCTTGAAATTTTCAGTAGGAACCCTAACCATGGTGCCTAGCCCACTACATATCTGGAGTCTCATGAAGTTTCTGCTCTTTCATATCATGGGTTTTGAGGATTAATTATCCTCTAGTTTTCCCAGAAGACAGCCTTCCTCCTGATGCACTTAGTCTCTATATTTTTAGAATTTGTGAAGCATATTTTGGACCTCTAGGTGAGAATTTCCTATCTTACATCACTGAAGATACAAATTTTATTTTAAATATATCAATAAAAGGAATTGTAATTTCTAGTGTTTAAATAATTATTCTTTTAGTTCAGTATTAAAACCCATGCATAGTAATTATACTCTCCTGGCTCCCTTGGACTATAATCATTTTGTTACAGACTGCCAATTTGCTATACTGTTTCCTGATGATTATTCGGTGATGCGGGAAAGCGATCTCACTTTCTTCTAGTTCTGCAATCCCTTCTGCAAATTGTATGATTGTTCATAGAGCATTAAAATAAATTTTAAAAAACCCTCTGCTCAAGAACATGAGTCAGTACTAGCTCCATAAGTGTGTTGTTGTTGTTGTTGTTGTTATTTTTTTTGGGTTTTTTTTTTGATGTCCAGTGTTTTCCATAGTTGCTATTAAAGAGTTTTGCATCAGCATCATGGAAAGCATGTGCCAGTGAAGACACTCCTGGCATGGCTGGCCATGGTGAAGGCCAACCAGGCAAGATACAGACCACTGGATTGTGGCCCATCCTGACATGCTCTGCTCTAACTTGAGTGTTGTGGGACTGTGGCCTGTGTTGGAAAGGTCATTGCCCTGCTTGACTTTTACTGCAAGAAGTAGGGACCATCAAATAAAAGGAGAATTTAGCACACTCAAACAACGGGAGATGGTTCTTGGCATACAGCACAGAATGTAGCTTCTTGCAGTATGATGTTGTGGATACAGTTTTATGTTTAAGAACTTGATGAAAGAAACATTCACTGGAGAAAATAAGGATACATACTTCTTCAGGTCTTTGGGGGCTCTGAAAAATTGGATCCTGACATAGTGTTCCTTAGCAGTATCACTGCATGCTGGGCTTAGTATTACTGAGATGTCTACTGTTTGCCACTATAAGAGAGCCTGAGCTCAATAAACATTCGTCTAAGGCAGCACAATCATCCTTTTGTTCTTAATGTAAGGTTACTTAAAGACATGGGGAACAGCAGTCGAATTCATATTGTGGAATGCTCTTGATCTGATGTTAAAGAAGAAAAAAGCTACTGCCATCATTATCATAGTGTTCTCAGTACAGTTCATTTAGCAACAGCAATTGGTTTTGGTTTCCCCCTCGTGCATCTTGTAGGTGATGATCCTTCATTCTGTTCAGTTACAGCACTGTGAGAACACACCAAGAGATCACATGCAGGATTAGCTAGGGAGCCACTTCACATTCTTCCTGATCACTTATGGGGATTTTTTTTTCAATGGTTTTTCCTACAAGGTTTTCTATGCAGGCAGTGTTAAAAATATGACATTTTTAAATTTAAAAGAAAACTGTTACTGTTTTGTGTCTGAAATAACAAGGTACAAGAGCAAGGCACAAATGAGGAAGCACTTGTTTCAAGATAACTGGTCTCCATCAGAAGTAAACAATTTGTATGCTTTTGCTGTGCTCCCACAAATAATATCTGGTTTACAATGGCCAAACATTTGAAAAGCAAGAACAAGCTATCATAAAAAAGGATGAATGTGAAAAGGAGAGGTTTTTTTTTTATTTTTACAATTTCAGCCAACTTGCAGGTGAAGATACAGTTCCATTTGAAGTGAAACTTGAATCTTCTTGAAATATGCTCCCAACAATGCAGTTTTTCATTTGAAATCCATCTTTCACTTTTTCTGCATTGTCTTTTAAGGCTTGACCTACCCAGAAGAAACAGTTGCATGTAGTTGATGTGCTATTTTTGTAAACTTAAACTTGGAAAGAAATTTGCAATCTAACTCTGCTTGGGTGATTCAAGAGTGGGATCACACCCTAAATCTAGTAGTTCAAGGTAGCTAAAACTAAATTTGACATAAAGCTGTACTTAGATCAGCAGAAAGCTCATTATAATCATACAGATTTAGTAAAAAGTATGTCCAATTTTAAAAACCCAGTAAAACAGTTAATAGTTAGTTACTATCAAGACAGTAGTTTTCCTTTTGTTTTTAAAATAATTTATCAACCTGTTAAGTCAATATCTCTCTGCAGCACACATACCCCTTTCCAATTTTTACAAATTAAAGATGGCAGAGGGGGAGATATTACTTTTTCATAAAATCCTGCATTCATTCCATCTAGAAGACTTTATGTGTTGTTCATTATGGTCTACCTGTCTGATAGCAGTAGGCTATTTTGAGGAATGAAGTTAATTTTGTTTCCTTACATATAGTTTTGCCACTCCTGAAGCAAATGTCAGCTGCTTTATCAAAACTCACATTCTCATTTCTTTTCCTGTTTCTTAATTTGACTGATTTGGCTGAGTTTGAAATTGGTTTAATCAATTATCTGTGTTTATGATGTGCTCTAGAAGAATATGGATATGAATTTTTGAGTCTGTGTGGTTTTTATATTTGGGGTTTTTTGTGTATCCCACTTCCAACCATTCAGTAAATTACAAACATATAATGTTGTCATTCAGCTTCAATAAGTACTTCTTAGTGATCTTAGTGATTCTTCTGTAATTATGGTAAGTTTTTTAACAATGAAATTTTGCTAGGGGTCTGATTATTTGTTTTGTCTTTCATATTGGAAAGACTGGAAGCTAGGAAGATGTGATGGTGTTGGTGAGGCAGAGCCTTTGTGCTAGAACAGATGAGAAAGTATCTTCTATTGGAAAACTGTTCAAGAAAATAAAAATACTATTTAGGGAAGTTAATTTTATTGTCGACTCTTTCTTCCCCCCCAGATAAATAAATAAATAAATAAAACTGAACATAGCTGAACCCTTTGCAAACAAGTCTTACTGCCATTATTCTGAAGTAGTTATTGTATAAGAAACATCAAAAGGCAATGGCCTTCTGTTTCTTCTAGTCAGCAAACCCAGCGTACACACAGTGTGTCTGCCTCCGCTCCCGTCCTCGTTCAGTGTAAAAAGTATTGATGAGGTGGTGGGTGGTGGAGTCATCTACTATTTTTTAACCTGACAATCTGCAGAGATAATTCAGTCTGATCTTGCCATTTCCTTACCTCTGTTATGTATTTAAAACTATTGGGGTGATATTTTTTTCACGAGTGTTCACAGCACTTTTTTCGCATGATTTAAAAGAGAATTTGTCCAAGTCACCAGATGGGTTCATGTCTGTTTCAGCTACCCCATAACTAGAACTCTGTATTTCTTTCACCATACTGAGTGACATTCTCATGTCTGATATGATTCTTGATTCAGAGTTCCCCTTAGTGTAAATTAAGCTAGGGTGTAAGTATACAGGAGGTAAAAAACCCAGTATTCTCTCCTCACTGATGGTTTTCACTTAACAGGATGCAGTCATTTGTTTCTGTTTCACAGACTGAGGGGGACAGTGTTACATGTGCAGTCTATACAATGTGTTTCACAATGCAGTGAGGATTTGCTTATGAAGCCATTGCTCCATGGAAGCAAACCTATGCAAGGAAAATAGAAACAGCATCTTTCCATTCAGGAATATTTACTTCTGGCAGGGCCATTGCTTTTTCATACTTCCTTTAGCTGAAGAAACTTTGCAAAGCTATTTGGAAGGTGAATGACTCTGTGATAGTATTCCCTTAGAGAAAGTTGTTGCCTGTTTATACTTCTTCCTCTCTAAAGACTCTCTGTTCCTAGCCATCTCCTTCAGGGAATTCTGATGTTGCCAAGAACAGTTTTTGTACTAGCATGTGTGGTGTTTTGAAACTGACCCCTTGCTTTTACAACTGACTTTATTAATTTTCTGAAAAGAACTCTTCTTGAAGTGAACAGGATTTTTAAAAAGACAAGATTTTGTAGGTACTGGCTTCTTATGTGGTTTAAAAAAGTCTATTTACCATCTCAAAGTGTCAGTTTTTCAGTACCCATTGTGTTTTGGAATAACAGTTTGCATGTGGGAAACGTTTTGAAATAACAACATGATTATGTTATTTTGAATGGTAGAGATTGATATTTGGGTTCTTCCATAATAATATCAAAATACATAATAAAATGATGCTTTCTTAGCATTTTATTAATGCAGAGCACATATTCTACATTAGAAGAATGCTTACCTTTTACCCAGTGGAGATGTCTGAGCTGGCTGAGATGTTTTTCTCTTGCATTTTTGAAGACTCTGTAACTGGTCATAGCAAGTTTTATATCTGAGACTGTTCAGAAGTACTGAATAAAATTTTAAGTTCTCAGTGAGTGTGCTTTTATGTGAGTGTGCAAAGCCACTGTTTGCTTCTAGTGTCATCTAGCTGGATATCAAGATATTTCTTAAAAGGTTCTGGTAGCTGTCATGACGGCAATTGCACTTAGGCTTCCAAATGTAATTATTCTTTCCAGAATGGTAGATTCACTAAGTAATCCAGGAGAAGTGTTTTGAAACTGCTTTTTAAAAAGCTGGTGGTCAGTAATCTTGGGGGGACAAATAAAATGGGGGGTTTAATCCAAATAAAAAAGAAGACAAACTCACGTGTGTTTATCACAATCTGTCAAATCCTCAGCTGACGTAGGGGTGCAAGTCTTACACAGGAAAGACTCATTAGCTCCATGGATGGGAAACGTCTCAACATCTGACTCATCCCTGCAAAGAAGGAGATTTGCTTTAAGATTAAGAGCAGTCTTAAATCTTACTTTAGCTCAGGGATGTGAACATCTTTCTAAAATTTCTGTTAATCATTCTTTGTAACCCATGGGACTGGAGATGTTTTTATTTGGAATATTGCGAGTAAGTGTTTTACTTTGATTTATACTTAGGCTGTTTTCAGACAGGGCAATATGTTTGTTTGTGGGAAATCCTCCCGCAGCAGCCCCTAGAACAAAACTACTGCACTGCTCTTGCAGTGTTTGCCTTTGCAGTCCTGATCTCCAGGGATGTAAGCATGAGGTGAAAGTAGAGCTGCGCTAAGTTGCTGGTGACAGTGATGGAGCTGATAAGGAGCGTTCTCTGTGGACAAACAAACCTGGTGGTTTCTCTTAGGAAAAGAAGGGAACTGTTAGGGATTTAGGCAGATAATAAGGAATATATTTTTTCCTGTTTGTAAGAATAGTTTTAAATAATTTTCTTTTAATATGAACATTTCTTTCAAGACATGGGTAGGTACTTAGAAAATTTTTACTCCAGGAAATGAATATTTCTAATAAACATTCTAAGAGATGTGTAGACATATGGTGAAAATAATGGTATGGTGGTAGATAACAGGTGTGTAGCAAATGCTTTTAATTTAGTCTGTTTTTCACTTTCCTATTCATTCAGCTGTCAATTGTAAATTGCAAACAGGTATTTTTGAACTAAGGCTACCCAGGCTTATTCTCATGCCTCTCCAAAAGTCATGTTAATTGATTGATAAAGCAGCATACAGTTCTAACATATAATGTGTATTTGAATATTAAATTAAAATTTTCATCAGGGCAAAATGAATATGATTTTTTTTTCCATAGAAGATCTTACAAGGAGTATCCATAAAAGTAAAATTCTGGTCAATGCCAGAAGTATATTTACCTAGAAGGATGTTAGTCAAAACCAGCAAGGCTTCTTTGGATTTCTTTGTGTTTATAATCTCAAAAGATAATGTAAAGTGTATTTTCTTAATTAGAGAAAAAATGAAATTATGCTATAAAACTTAATGTGCATGCACTTCCACCATGCATTACTGAATTTAGAAACCTTCCTCAGCTTTTAATTATGCATTTAAAAGCCATGTTAAAATGTTGTTGTTTTAAGCCTTAGCACATTAAGTTCAGTAGGAGTCTGTATTTAAAATGCCTGCCTCCTTAAGGTTGAACATGTTAGTCTGCAATGGTAATTTTTTTCTCTTCCTGGTGAACTTCATCAATGCTGTAAATGTGTAGCTATGCATTTCTTTATAACATGATCATTTTTTGTGAGCAATAAACCTTCATTATTCACAGAGTACAGTGTTAAAAAGAAATATAGTTTCTTTTAAAGTTTTGCTGGCAGGTTTTCTATAATTTTTCATCTCAGCATATCAGTTTATCTGAAAGCGGAATTTATTTATCATCCCTGATACAGGGAAGTATTACTCCTTTTCACAAAGGGCAAACACAGAAGTAGAGATTTAAAGTTTGTCTGGTGAAAAACATACTATTTTATTTGCTTAGAGACTGCCTAGTTTTCTAAATTCTTCGTATTAGTAATGTATTTGATTTCTTTTTGATGACTGTAGCTGCTGAAAGGGCATGGCCATTTAGGAGTGGTTCCCAGGGAGAGGCCCATGTCCGACTCCACATGTGAAAGGACCTGCCCAGTGATTCATAGCAAGCTGGTGGCAAGGATAGAAATAAATGTTCCAGGGAAGCAAATTCTTTTGTGATCCAGGAGAGCTCTTCTGCACTATTTAAGTGATGTTGGTTCACATTTAGAAACTTACTATTTTAGACAAAAATAAAGAAGATGATGAAAGACACACTTAAGATCCAAATGATTGCAGTCTGCAGCATAAGGATGTAAATTTTATCTCAGGAGTTTCTTTTGAAGTGGAATAGAGAAAGAATCTTTTTTATGCATTCTGTCTTGTAATAAGTAGTGGGGTTTTTAATAAGCTGGGCACATAGCCATATAACTACAAAATAATAAATTTTCATGCATGCCTTTAGCTAGGGGAGGAATAACTAGGCATTTTGTTTTAACTAAAGGGCAAGTAATATTCAAATATTAATGAAAGAATAATTCAAAATGGGGAGACAAACAGTAGCATGAAATTCAGCACTGACAACTAGATTTCACTCAGGGTAAACTTTCTTTTGTTAAGTTGACTGAATTATTTTCCCTGCAAAGTAAATCTAGATTTAATGTGGCTGATCTTAAGTCAAAAAAGTAGTAATGGTAGTACATGGGAGCTTAGTTAACTTTGTCAGGTTTAGACCACTGGTCCTTATCCTGCAGCATCCCTTGTTACGACATCTTTATATTGGTTAAGCACAAAACTTAACATTTGTATGATTGTGTTTATATATTTATCTTGTTGTGTAGAAAGTACTTGACTATGACAGAAATAGAAGAGGTCGGAACATTGGGAGGATGTCCTTCTAGGTCTGCATAATAATGGTATTGTCGTTGGGACAACAATAGCTGGCAAATGCCACTGATCGGGGGCAAAGTATTGTGTAGAAGAGCATGAGTCTTCCTGGACTGACATAAAAGGTTAAGGTGTTGCAATGCACAATGCAGGTTAATGTACTTGATATCTAGAAAAATGTTGCAATACATTTCTTCTATCAACTGAAAATGGCAGAGAAGAAGAGTGTGTTGGAGAAATGAGTAAGTGTTGATTGTGAGATAGTTGTAGATTGTCAGTGTGATGTGACTAAGAAAAATAAACTTAAAAAATTAGGCTGTGGTAAGCCTTTTTTTAAAGCCTTGAGAAATAGTCTCCTTCAGGTCAGCACTGTTTATTTTGTCCCAGAGTCTTGGAAGGAAAAGAGCCCAACTCCAAAGCTAAAATCATACACTTGGCAATTACACTGAGCATGGTAATCAGGTCTTCCTGGATCAGTATTTCCAGATTCCTTTCCAGGATTTCTTTAGAAGATATTCACTGTGGATCAGGAGTTTACATAAGCAAATGCCAGATAAATCTGTTTCAGGAATGAAATACAGAAGCCTTAGGGTAATTGGCCATTGAAATAAGTTTTGTGAGGACTCTGGGTAGGTACCTCCACTGAAAGCCTTTGTCCTTCAGCAGCCATAAGACCCAGACTGAGGATGCAGGAGAAAATTTTAAATTTTTTCAGTCTGTATTTATCACTGCTGAAGCAACTGTTCCCTGTCTGTTCTGGGAAGAAAGCTGTGGATCAGATTCTTCAGACTCGTCAATGCATCCCTGCTGACAGATAAATTGAATTATGGGGCCAAATGGTTCAGATTGTATCAAAAAATGGTCAACAAGAAGATAAAAATTGATATAGGACCAGAAATGACAGCTGACCTCAAGTCTTCCTGTGAAGAATAATTTATGTTGGAAGCAGGAAAAATCATAGAATTACAGAATGGTTTGCATTGAACAGGTCCTTTAAAGGTCATCTCATTTCAACCTCCCTGCCTTGGCCAAGGACACCTTCCACTGGACCAGGTTGCTCAAAGGCCCCATCCAGCCTGGCCTTGAACACTCTCAAGGATGGGACATCCAAAGCTTTCCTGGGCAACCTGTTGCAGTGCCTCACCACCCTCACAGTAAAGAGTTTCTTCCTAATATCTAATCTAGACATACCCTTGTTTGAAGCCATTTCCCCTTGTTCTATCACTACATGCTCTTGTAAAAAGTTCCTCTCTGTGTCTCTTATAGCCCCCTTTACATACTGGAAGGTGCTGTAAGATCTCCCAGAGCCTTCTGTTCTCCAGGCTGAACAGCCCCAACTCTTTTGGCCTGTCTTCACAGGGCAGATGCTCAGCCATGCAATCATCTCATGGCCCTCCTCTGGACCCATCCAGCAGGTCCATGTCCTTCCTGTGCTGGCACCCCAGGGCTGCTGCAGCACTGCAGGTGGGGTCTCAGCAGAGCAGAGCAGAGGGGCAGAATCCCCTCCCTCCCCTGCTGCCCACGCTGCTTTGGATGCAGCCCAGGACACACTGGGCTGTCTGGGCTGGGAGTGCCATGGCTGGGTCATGTCCTGCCTCTCACCCAGCAGCACCCCCAAGCCCTTCTGGGCAGGGCTGCTCTCAATGCATTCTCCACCCAGCCTATATTTCTGCTCATGTCTTAGCTAGCACCTGCACTCAAAGCTGTATGCAGCACCTGAGTAGTCAGTCAAGTGCTGTCCTGCTGATTTTCCAACCTCCCCCTTCTTGCGTGGAGACTGGCAGGGAGGTTGACAGCATGATTGTGTGCTGTGGACTTTTTCACTGGGATAGAAGAGGTTTCAAAGCACAGTCCACTACTGTTCCCCTTTCCTTACAGAATGATCTTGAGTGTCTTGGTAGAAGCAGTGAAAAGTTTCAGCCCTCCCCAAAAAGAAGTTAATTTAGTCCATGATGTTACCAGGAATTAAGAATTCATATTAAAGTTCTCTAAATGTTTCGTTTCGAACCTCCAGGAGTTCAATCAGAATTTAACAATAAAAAAAATTAACACTGGTGACTGTGCTTGAATATGACATACTTTTTCTGTATACTACTTATATACTCTCAGATAACTGCTTAAAACATTAGAAATATATGTGAGTTTTAAGGCAACAGCTCTTACAGTTAGTGATGGTGGTGTGTTTGTCATTCTAAAAAGAGGTTATAATGTTACTCACTACATAGAATATCATATTTACATACCTATTAGATTAGTGTTATAATATTTCTGTCAAATCATATCAATTTCTTGGACAGACCATTCTGATAGTGGCAGCCCATTCTCCATTTACTGAATTTTTAAACTTGCTGACAACCAGATAGACCAGATACAGCCTGAGGGAATGCAAATGGAAGAAATCTTCATCCTGGGACTCCTTGTGGGACTCCTCCTGGGAGCTATGATAAGCTAGTAATGCTGATAAATGTTATGTTAGGGAAGAGTTAGGTCACTAGGGTTTCTCAGAGATTGGACTTCCAAAGGAAAGGTCCTGCCTCATGACCAGGCTGCCAGTGTTTTATCTTGACTAGCAATATTCAGCATGCTACTTGCTTCATGCTCTTCTGGAAATTTCACTTATGGGAGTGAGCTTTTTAATATTTATGGGCATTATATGCTCAGCTTAGAAGGAGAGCACAATAGCAGACAGATTGATCTATGCTTGATCTTCATGTGTTGCTTTTGAATCCCAGATCGGTGAACAAAATTTGTAGTCCAAGAAGAACAGAAGATCGGTCCCCAGGCTGGAAACTCCTCATTTTCTGTTGCAGCATGGCAAAAGGATGACACTACTAAGAGTTCTCATTTAGTGTCCTAAGGTCAGTTTTGTCACATACAGTGTGAATCCCAAATAATTTTATGGGACAGTTTATGCTGTAATTATTTATTGTCTGTGTTGCAGCAGCACCTAGTGGTTCAAATTAAGATCAGACATGAACTTTCATGGCACATGATTTCTGCTGGGAAAGCTTTCATTGAAAGTAGATAGAATGGAAATAGGAGGATGTGGGAAGCCAAGGCAGAGAGCAGGAAGATGCCTTTTAAGCCACTACAGGAGAGCTGAGGTACAGCCAGCAAGAGATCTAAGTTACCATAAAGGGTCTAATTTCTTTTTATGTAGAAACATGCTTTTTCCTAGCATCAGCTCTTGTTAGCTCACTGCCTTTGAAAAAATTGATCTTTTTGATATGGACATAGCTGCTTACTTTGAATCTTGGTTAGAAGTCCATAATTTTAACACTTTGGTCAGATTTGAACAAGTACTGCAGCCCAGCTGCCTGTTGTTAAATATCATCCTTTGAAATTCGGAGCATGGCATTAGGATTGCTCACTGCATCCCAATGCATGAAGCTTCTCTCTAGTTGTAGCTCTAAAGGCTTCACAACTAGCTAGTGTATGTTGGTATTCCAATTGGACTGACCTCCTGAAAGTCCTGTAAAGAGAGTTTAGTTGATATTTCCGGCATATGAAGTACAAGAAGGTCATAAGGAGAAGTCAGCTTGGATTCACCAAGGAAGTACTGCTTTACCAGTGATAAACTTCTGTGATTGAATGACTGGGTTGAAAACTGGTAGAACAGCCAGTGATTAGTGGCACAAAGTCTAGTCAGAGGCCAGTTTATCCCAGGAGTCAATACTGGGTCCAGTCCTGTTTAGTATCTTCATTAAGGACCTGGAGAAGGGAGCAGGATGTATCCTCAAGTTTGCAATAGACACAAGACTAGGAGGAATGGCCAGTATTCCAAAGGGTTGTACTGCACACAGTAGGAGATACAGGAACATCATGAAATGCGACGTGGAGAAGTGTAAAATCCTGCAGATGGGGAGGAACAACCATAGGCAACTGGGAAGCACCTTTGCAGAAAGGGCATGAAGGTCCTGGCAGACCCCACCTGGCAGAGGTGAAATAAGCCAGCAGTGCAAAGCCGTTTTAGGTGAAATAAGCCGTTGTGACAAAGAAGACGAGTGGTGCCTGGGCTGCACTGGGCAAAGTACTGCCAGCAGTGGAGGGAGCTCATCCATCCCTTCTGCTCAGCCCTGGTGAGGCCACCCTTGGTGTGCAGCTTCCACTTCTGGGCTCCCCAGTAGAGGAGAGAGGTGGAGAACCTGGAGTGGGTCCAGTGGAGAGAGCCCAACAAAGGGTCATGAAGATGGTTACAGATCTTGAGCATCTCTTTAGCAAGGAAAGGCTGGGAGCTGGGACTTTATAGCCCGGAGAAGAGATGGCCAATTTTTACAAATACCTGAAGGAACTGTGCAAAGAAGTCCAAGCCTGACTTCTCGCACCACTGCCCAGTGATGGAACCAGAGGCAATTGGCACAAACTGTGATACAGGAGGTTCCCTCTGAACATCAGGAAACACTTTTTTACTGTGAGGGACACTGAGCACTGGCACAGGTTGCCCGTGGAGGTTTTGGACTCTCCATCCTTGGACAGAATCAAAAGGAGTCTGGACATGGTCCTGGGCTGTAGGTGGTCCAGCTTGAGGCAAGCAGGATGGGCCAGGTGACATCCAGAGGTTCCTCCCAGCCCCAGACATTCTGTGATTCTATCATGTAATATCTGTAATTCATTCAAACAGGAAGTTGATATGACAACATTTTTAATACTATGGAAATCTAAACAGCTTTTAGAGATTTTTGGATCAGAGCCTTGATCTTACTCCTAAATATTTATTAAAAAAAATGTTACCAAAAAATGTGTTAGCAGACTTTATTCATGATTCATTGGCAACTAAGGAAGAAAAATTAAGGACAGAAACAGGGAGTCTATACTTGTGGCACAAACCCGGTATTCATGCAGCTCCCTTCTGCTGCTTTTCTGAGGGTCTTGGAACATTGTTTTGCTTTGTGAAAATCTGATATGTTGCATCATTCACAATGTAGAATTATATAACAATATTTGTACAGCACTCAACCTATTAAATTTGAAGAAAATAGTTCAGAAAAAATAAGACACAAATTTAATTTGGATTTCCAGTCTCACAGTAAGGACTGCATTTTAAGTCCAGCACATTCTCTGATGGATATCCTCAATGAAGGAAACAGAATGGCCTTTCTGTTGAAATAACCATTTTTCTGTGGTTGAGGTATAAGGAACTACTGTTTCGAGAATGCTGACAGAACTCAAATTATTTAGTTTTATTATGCTACTAGGGCTTTATTAAAGGAATTACTTAGAAGCTAAGAAATGACAAAAGGAAAACTGGAATATGAAAGACAGTATATAACTATCACTTTCTGCTTATGCTTCTCTTGTCAAGCATCCTACTTGCTTGTTTGTCAGCTTTTTTCAGACTCAGTTTTGCTTTCTGCTCTGCACATCAGTGCATGGCACAATCTAGAAGAATTTTTCTGCTGGTTGTTCCCCTCCAGACATCACCCTTTCAGCTTGTCACCTTCACAGCTTACAGGTCAATTTTGCTGATACCAGTAGATGTTTAGCTTGACTTGTTAATTTTGTTTTTCCTGACTTCTGTCTATTTGCCTGCCTGTCTTCAGGGTATAAGCTCCCTGGGGCATGGGCCATCCCTTCTTGAATGTCTGGAAAATGCTAGCACTTTGTGGCCTCTACCATGTGCACAAAAAAATCTGTGGCAAGCAAAGATTAAGAGGATGAATGAGATGAGTAACTGGGAGATATGAACTTCATCAATTCTGTTAAACTGTGGGAACATTTTGTATTTTAAGGTCAGCAAGAAGCTCTCATTTTTGCTTTCCTAATATAGCTCTCATAACTGTATCCTCTCTTCTGGGATGACTTCTAGTCGTATAATACATATCTGAAATAATTTTCTCTTCCTGTTATTTCTTGGAAAATCACTGCCATGTATAATGAAGTAGTTTTTGTGGTAAGAGAGACAGAGATGTATGCAGTAATACATTTATATGTCTTGCTTTTTCAGAAGTTTTTTTCAAAATATTACAAAGGCCCTTTATGTTTTTCAAGTTAGTTCTTTAGTATAAATCAAAGAGATAAATTATATCAAAGATTGGAAAGCTTTTGTTAATTTAATAAAAATCAAGTTGTTTATTGCACTGTTTCACTGAGCACTCAAAAAATTGGACTGCTGGAATTCACAGTGATGTGTATGAGCTTGTGAGTAAAGGACTTGCAGTGACAATTGTTTACTGCTACCATTGAAACAAAGAAAATGTTTTCAACATCGGTTGCTCACGGATTTGCTTTCTCCATAATGCATATTTATTGCTCAAAGTTTAGGGTGTACCTGCAGTTATGCAGTTAGAGTATCCTACAGCAGGAACTGAAAAAACTGTATGTTGGAGGAGAGTTGTTTCGTTTGAGGTTTTTTTGTGATATATTTCTGCACTGAACTTCCCTTCTTATATGATCAGATATATCTACCTGTTAAAATTTTTAAGAGTCTTGTATGAAAGTGTCATTTTAAAATTATTATTTATTTTCCTTAAATCTGAGTTTTGAATTAAAATGTGAAATCATCAGGTACATCATTATGGACAAGGCTATGAGAAGCAGTTATGATTTTTAAAACCATGAAACACTGCACATAAAGTTAGCACATAAAATTGCCATCATTGGAAATAAATCCTAGCTCCATTTCATATATGAATTCTGTAAATTGAACACTCCTTGATTTTTCTCTCATTTCTACAGAGAATTTCTGCCAGTCCTTACAAACACTCTGCTAGGAACAGCATCCAAGATATATTGCAAATACTGAAATTGGAAACAAATTTTTATTGCAAACAGTGTTTCAGATTGGTATATTAGAAACATGTGCTTCCAAAACTATATTTACACTGCAGCTGGAAAAAATAATTAATTTTCTTTGAGCAGTAACCCTGTTTTTCTTAGTTTGATTTGTAGGCTGCTTGTTTTTAACCTTTGCTATCTGTTTTAACTCTTAATAACTGTTACCCTTAAAAAGCTTACCTTTTAATTGCTTTTCTGCTAGTCTTATTTTTAGGAGATGAGTATCACTAGTCAAAAGGTTGTAGTTAATTGCAGTTTCTTATTGTTCTCTTTTCAATGGCAAAATTGAGGTAGAATTTGCTATAAGCATATGAATATAAAGAGTAAAGGCTATAAATGCAAACATTTTCATTATGATATGCTGAAAAATACAGTGCAGTTAAAACAATTGCACATATACTTTCTTTGCATTCTATGTGTTGTAGAGACACTGATTTCATTGGATTTTGGACATGATGCAATGTGGGCCAATGTTTGGGTGTGATAAATTGCTTTCGTGATTGGTTAATTATTGAGGCTTATATGGAAAGAATAAAAACAATAAGACAGATAGGGTATAATTTTAAATTGAATTAGCATAATAAGTTTATTAAAGATTGGATTAATTTAGGACTTTTTTTCTGGCTGTGTTACTCTCCTGGATGCTGGACATCGGGTTTTATACTCAGTGCAGTGAACTGTTGAAATACTGGAATATTCTTCTCTAACTGCCTAAGTCTGGGTCATCTATAAAGATGGAATATTACTAGTTAGGATTATGAAGAAAAAAATGAACTTATAAAGCCCAAAGGGCTCAGACTCTAAGAAGATGTGTTGTAATTAAGAAGCAATCAAAGGAGGCTGCAGGGTGGCAGGTGTGAATAATTAAGTGCCCTGGGGCTGTACCACTGGCCCTGTGTGTGGCAGGATGCCTGCTGGGCTCTTGAGCTGTAGCTAATGCAAGCCATGGTGTCTCACCTGGGGCACAAGCTGTGGCCTGGCAGGCAGGAGTTTGACTGGTTATTTGGGGAGTGGGTCCCAATGGACTCATTCCTTTGCCCTCTTTAGCATCGCTCTTAGGCAAGAAAGTACCAGAAGAAGCAGCAATTGACAGTTGGTAGGTGGGGGATAAGGAAGAAATGGAATACCTGAAAGAGGCTTTTTCTTCTTTTTCAAAACAAATGGGCAGGATTCACTTTACCTGCAGTATTTATTGTAGGTTTTGGCTAGCATTACTGCATACCAATAACTTACTTTCTACTACATTCAGGTTTTACCAGATGACTGTCAATGCATTCATTTTTCCTTTGATGATTTATCCATTATTCTGTTTTACATTTACACATCACCTTAAATCAAGCTATCTTCTGCTTCTGAACCAATCGTGTTATTTTAGTCATGCTTGAAGAAAAATGTTGTGTTACTATTATTTCAGGCTCTGCCTGAATGCTCTGAAGTTGCTCTGTCATTCAGGATTTTTTGTTGAGGACAACACCTGCTGCATGAGTGGGAGCAGGCCCAGTGGTCATGCAGTGGTGTGGCTGTGGATGTGTCCACTGATTGTAACCAAATGAGAGACTGGAAACATCTACCCCTTTTTTCCTGCCAAATTCTAAGAAATAAAGACTGTGAAATTAGAGGTGCAACATGTTAATTTCTAGAGCTCTGGTGAATGTGTGAATGCTTAATCCCTTTTTGAGTAATCATGAATATAACATATAATACCAGCTTTTGTGAGTGGTCTTAGAGAGAGAACAGACCAGTTACCATTGGCTTTGGTAAGATAATTCATGTAAATTAAGAATATAAATGTTATCATTCATATACAAGTGAGAAAACCAGCTCTGCTGTTATTTTAAGATGAGAAGCTTTAAAAGGGAGAGTTTTCTCTGCAAAAACAGCCTCTGGTGTTTGATTTACCCACTTTGTACTACTTTTTCCTGTCTTTCCTCTATCTCCATCTCTTCTTATTGGTGGGTTAGTTTAGAAACTTGCTTACTGCTTTTTTCTTATTTTTTTTTTTTTTTACCCCTTTACCACTTTGTAAGATGTGTAGCTATTCATTATTTTACTGGATATTGTGTTCCAGTGTTTTTCATGACATGGGTTGTAATCATAGTTATGGTTGCAGATACCACTTCTGTCAGGTTTTAATGGACAGTGTTGGCATTAACAGCTTAATTTTTGAAGAGTTTGTAAATCCTGAAACCTGTCTTAATCTGAGATGTGTCCATTACTTTTACAGTTGTGGTTCTTCTGAAATTCATTTGTCTTTTGTGGTGTGTTCCATTTGTTTTGGTAATAATTAAACAATGGTGCTAATGTCTCCCTTCCATGACTATTTCAGATTTTTTGCCATAGTGGTAGGTGTTTTGGATCTTCTGATGAGCATTATTAAGAAAATTTAAATCGTTTGTAATCACCAATTGTCTCCTATTATTTGCACAGGATTGCAAAACCACTTTGATTTCAGGGTTTAACATATTTTTCACATTACTCTCAAAATTTTGTTTACATTTGATATTGAAAGTAGTTGTTTGCAATCTGTGACTTTGCAAGAAGAGAACAGAGTGTCTGTTGGAATTTTGGCTGAAGCCTTACAGTACTGTCTAGGATTTACTCTTTTGTTGCTCACAGTCTATATGTCTTGGCAGAATGTATACTGTTTTAATTGTTGGGTGATGACTTTGGACTTGGATTTAATCAGCAATTGTATGTCATTGTAAGACTCTTTTAGCAAAACTTAATTTTTCTGTAATTTTTTAAATGTTTTTAAAGAATATTTAACTTAATACCTTATTATTTTAGAGTGATTATACTAAGTGCTGTTTCCAACTTCATTATATTCATTGTTAGAATTTTAATTATTTTTCCCCCATAATACAGGAAGATCCAGCCAATCATCTATTAAACTGTAGAGCTTATATAAAGATTGAATGCAGCTTTAGATACCCTATATAAATACATAGCTGTACATAAATTTGATAGCCCAGAAATTGTAAAGTGAATGTAGAGTGGAGAAAAAAAAGGTGACATGAATGAAACAGATGACATAGGGGCCATATAGCTCAGCTTTTTTTCTTTTTGTTCACTTTTTGTATTAATTCTGCACTATGGAAGGGAAATGTTATAAGGTTCTGTTTGGATCTCACTAAGAAAGACTGGCCAAAGAACAGTGTGATACAATAGCCACATTAATAAGGAAGAATAAAAAGAGAAACACAGCAATTAAATCTTGTGTCCCTTCAGAGATTTGGAACCTTTTGACCATGCAGCCTCAGATGGACCCCGGGTGGGTTTTCCCACAGCATGCTGTGCAGATGCTGTCTGTGGATAGATTCCTCTTCCCTATCACAGTGCCTTTTATTTTGTGTAACAGGCAGTCATTTCTCCTAAGAACCTGGCACGGCACCTCTGTCACGTCACCCACCAGTGCCACCTGGGGCGTGCCAGCAGGTTTCCTCAGTGCTGCTCATGCCCAGCATATGGGCTTCTGAGTACAAGGCCCAACAGAGCGTGCATTGCCAGTCCAGGATCCCTAAATCCTCAAGCACAGTGTCTTCCACAGAGCTCCATACACTGCTTCCCTTGGCATGGGCAGGAGCATGATCTCTCCTGAGGGGGAGTAAGTACAGAAAAAAGACAGAGTGAGAGCTTTCCAAGTGAAAATCTTGATGCAGCTAGCCAATTCTAATGCAGTTTGAGATTTTAATTTTGCCGCGGGTTAAACATTTGTTGGTAAGAGGATGAAAAAGCCTCTGCTGGCCCTTCAGTGGTGTGGGCAGCTGTACTAATGACCAAGGAGTAGAGGCAGGTTTACCCTTAACAAGCCACAGCTGTGCCCAATAAGGATGAGAGGTATAAAAGAGGGGGTTGGCTGCCCCAGAGTCAGTCAGAGTCTGCTGGCCGTGCTGAGAGGAGGAGGAAGGGTCGGGTGGCTGGGAGAGGGACAGAGAAGGTAAGATGTCATATGAGGGACAAACAGGGTTGGGCAGCCAGGTGAGGGACAGAGAGGAATTACCCAGTTGGGCGGAACAAAGAAGACTCCAGATGGCTGCATGGTGCTGTCTGGGGCAAGTTTACTCCTCTAAACTGGGTTAGAAATCTGAAGGCTGCTTGTTGCTGTACAAGGCTTTGCTTATAACTCCGGGGAACGTTTGGATTTCCCTTCTAACTCAAAGGAAAGTTTAGTGCTGTCTGAGGAAAGTTTTAGTCCTCTAAGGAAGAAGGAGTCAGAAGGCTGTGTGATGCTGCACGTGGAAAATTTAGCGCTCTAAACAGCGTTGTGTCCATCTGGACTATGACGTATGCCGTGACATATGTAACTTATGGTTGTGGGTAGCCAGGACACAGTGGCAGCTTTTCCTTGCTGCTACTCAGATACAGCTATGAACAGATGCAAAAGGCTTTAAGCCTGTCTGCCAGGTATGCTCATTATTTCTAACATTATACAGATTTAAACAAAACTCTGGAACTTTATGCATTCAGTCCAAAGCGAAGAGTACCAGGTCACTGACTGTGTGATGTGGCTCACTCAGTTCATTTTATTGTAGTGTCTGATCCTTAGACCTGTCTGTAGACATGTAGCTTAAGGAGGGTTGTGCTACTTTCATTACAGGTACATTGATCCACACAGGCAGTAAGTGTATCCCATCTTACCTGTCTCAGCTGTTTTTGAGAACTTGCACTTCTGAAGGCTCTGGTGGATTGAAAGTCCTACTGTGACTACTACTGCTCTTCAAACAGTACAGAAGCAATATTTCAATCCCTGCAAAATAATTTATTGGAGGCATTTCTGAAGCATAACTATCAAATCCAAGGCGCTGCTCTGGCATTTTTTTTCTGTTATGCAACAATTTCAGTGCTGTAGCAGTTCTAGTGTTTCCAGTTTTTTTTCCTCTTCCTTTACCTCACATTTTTAGAAAACAGCTAATTCATTGTGGTAGAGAGCAGATTAGAGAAAACCAGCAGCAGGCTAAAACAGTGAATAAAAGATGATGATATAAAAGCTGTCAGCAGGAAAAACTTTTGGGAGCCTGTGTCTGAAACAGAGGTGCTATTGGTTGATTCTACATACAGAACTCATTAAGCATTCAAGGTTGGAAGTATTCAAATTTCTTATTAGTGATTTCTGTTTTGCTATCTCATGTTACTGTTGTTTAGCATAGCAAGCACACTGTTAGACAAACTGCTGAGTCGTGGCAACCAATGTGCCTTTTGTGGAATTCATTGCCTTTCAGCTAAATAATAACATTGCATTAATAATGCCTGGAAAAGTCAGACATAAGCCCTTAAGAAAGTTTGCTTTAAAAGCATGTTAATAATGCAGCAAAGGCTGTGAACGTCAGTCATTCTTTTCAGTCTATTCCCTGTACAAGTCTTCCAAAAAAAGGCTCTTTAACAACTTGAAGATGCAGACAGAACGAGCTTAGCATACCTAGCTTCTCACCTGAAGTTTAGAGATGATGTGTATGGTTGCTAACTGTTCCTTTGCCTCAGTGGAGTGTGTACGACAAGGATAAAATCTGTTTCACTCAGGCTTTTCTCAGGTGCTTATCCAAGGCTTTATTCCATGAAGAAGAATCTCAGATGAGAGCTGCAGAGTTGAACATCTGCATTCTCTGTTTCTGTTGGAAGGTGTAGGGTTAATACAAAGAACCAAGTAATCTTAAGAAATCCTTAAGACTACATAATGTCTGAGGGGAAAAAAATGTGGATTGACATGGGAAGAATCTAAAGCATGTTACTTAATTGACTTTTGGAAAGTGACTAAGTGTTACAGTAATTAAGATGTTATACAAAGAGGGGTTTTTTTCAGCTGAGAATTTTTACTCACTCATCTTTTTTCCTTCTGTCTAAAAGAGTGTTTTAAGGATTTCATGCTTCCCAGGGTGTCTCGCTTTACAGCATGCTGCAATCACCTTGCCTTTGGCCCTAGAGGCTGAGGAACCCTCCAAAAATAAATAGGAAAAGCCAGAAGCTGTCTCCTCGACTTAGCATTTTCTTTTAACTCTGCTTAATGGCAGAATTTTGTTGAGTTTGGTCTCAGAATGGTGTCTCTCCTGTAAAAGCTTCCTCTGGCAGCCGCTGTCTGCTGCCTGCTGCTCAGGGGCATCAGCTGGGATGCTGTGCACAGCTGTCTCCCACAGACATGCCTGCCAATGCCTGCTACAAGAGCTTTTTAGCTACTTGGCCTGTACAGTATCGGCTTTGCAGCTACCTATAAGCGTCAAGAAGTGTCAAGACCATGGTATTTCTGAAACTATGTTGAGCAGTAAATCTGTTGGGTTTTTTTCTTTACAGTTCTGTACTTAAAATCAAAACAAAGAAAGGAAGCTGGCAGTCATGAAACCCTTAAAGGTCTGAAAACACGTAGAATAATAAGTAGAGGTGATTCTTTCCAAGCACTGATGTGCCACTGAAATCACAAGGCCGCGATAAACATATCGTTTGTTTCTACAGCACAAACAGAAATGCCTTGTTGCATAAGAAAATAGCTGGATGGGAAAAGTATACCACTTTGTTACTTTAGAACTACAAAACAGGTATCTGATTAGTGTTACTCTAATACTGAATATTCATGCTGGATATATTTAGATTTTTATTTGTAGACACACCTGAGCTGCTTTGCCTGTCCTTCAGCCGATGAAGCTGATGTCAGTGTTAACATGGGAGTTCAGTTCTAGAGCTGAGCTTGGCAGACCTGTCAGTTCAACTCAGGCTTAGCACCATTTCAGAGATTGGCTTTTGGAGAAGATCTTGGTTTGTCCATCCAGTTCAAAGTATAACTAAAATATGTTTGTATAGGTGGTCATATAAAGTAGTTAATAATTTTTATTTGATTTATGATTATCAGCAGGGAGCTAGTTTAACCCTTTCTGCACTGCTTTAGTGTCATTGCATGTGAATTTTTAAAATAATTTCACTTCTTCAGAATCATAAGGAAAAACACTTCTTAATGGGTGTGCAATTCACTGTAGATTGTCAATGGTTTCAAATGACATTTTTCAGAAAGTTAAGTAGGCTTCACAACAGCTTTCTGTGCCACACAGAGCTTTGATTTAATTTTATTTTTTTTTTTCTTTACAGATTTCAGGTTAGTTATATACTGACCATGGATCGAGATTAATGATTTTGGCCTTGTGTTCCAGAGGCAATTTTCCATTTGAACAAATTTCATACATCTCTTTTGGCAGCAGCCATTTTGTTTTGCTGCCTTTTTTTTTTTTTTCTGGTTAAAATCAATTTTTTAAAAAGGACCTTTTAGAAGCTATATGATGATTTCTGTAATCTTCACCCAAAGTAGAAGTGGAAACACAGAAACTACTGTCTTTAGTATCTGGAACTCAGTGGCTGAATGGCTGGGTGCAGAGACTGGCGATCGGGGCCCAAAGCTGAGCTGGAGGCCGGTGGCTAGCGGTGTACCCCAGGGGTCAGTCCAGCCCTGTTTAACATCTTCATGAGTCATCTGGATGCTGGCAGCAGGTTTGCAGGTGGTGCAAAGTTGGGATGAGTGGTTGATATGTTAGAGAGTCATACTTCCGTCTAGAAGGACTGTAAAAGGCTGGAGGAATAAGCCAGCTGACTTGTCTCTGAAGCCAAAACCTAGTGGTTTTGGTAAGAATTTTCATCATTCTAATTAAAATACTTCATGTTTCCATTTGACAAATATGAAGAAAGAAGTTATTCTTAAGGTTACACTAATAACTAACACAAAATAACAGCAATTGTTGTGTTTCCTTGGGAAAAGTAAATTTTAATTACTGGGGTTTTTAATTAAATCTGTTGAGATATCCTGCACTCTAAGGCATGGATGCATCTCGTGTTTGGGGAGAAGAGGAAGTGCTGCCTTTTTCTCTTGGAAATGTAAAATGAGAGTATTGACATAGAGGGGGTTTTGTACATTTGATTGATATTCATAGCTTTTACAAATTTTGGAGGACTATAATTACAGATTTGGCAGTAGGTAAAAATTCAGTATTCTTTTAAAAAGGTTGTATGCACTGTTTTGTCTTCAGCAAATTCCTTAGAAGTTTGTAATATATGTATTTGTATAGAAATGTTTTAAAGCAAATAAGCCACACTTTGGACCAAATTTTTGATTTCCCTGATAGTTCTGGCATCATAGAAGAAGTATATGAAGTTTTACAAAGTAATGAGACTTTTTTAAGTGGTTGCATATGAATATTTGTATGTATAGAGAAGAGGAACAAAATAGCCAACACTGTTCTGCAAGTCATTAAAATATCTAAAAATGTAATTTAGGTCTTCTCTGTTGTAGATTTGTAGTATCTTCAGCTTGTCAAAAAGTGTGTAATAAAATAAGAAAAGCAAGTTCTTCAGTTGTACCTCGTTCCAGCCCCCCTGCTCTGACTCCCTACATTGTTCTTGATTTTAGGTCTGCTCTTCTGTAGCCATCTGTTCACTTCCTAAAATAGCACTGCTTGTGTCACAATTTAGAACTTTTCTCATTATCCATAATACATTTTAACTTCCCTTTGAATGATACTCATTTTGTTTCTAAGTTTTTTAATGCATTGCTGTATATGTTAAGTAGTTGAACGACAACTTTATGTTCATAATTGCACCAACATATTTTGGTTGTCAAACATTAGAAATAATTCTGGGTTTCAGTATTTTCTGTTTTTATAATTTGCATTGTTCTGAGTATTCCTTCATTTGGAATTAGTCAAGTACTAAATTATAACTACACTAGCAAGCTGAAAAATGGTAGCA
Organism: Phainopepla nitens; assembly: GCA_013400175.1. NCBI lineage: Eukaryota > Metazoa > Chordata > Aves > Passeriformes > Bombycillidae > Phainopepla > Phainopepla nitens. The sequence goes on from VXBQ01004798.1 coordinate 70,933, forward strand.
CAGTCACCAGTAATTCCAGACTGATCCTGTGTTTGCAGTGATTCAAGGTGATGTGCATGTTGCACGATTGACTGCTGCTAGACTTGTGATGGACTAGAACAGATAAGAGCTTTGTCTGGGCACTAATTTGCCTTTCCTCTCTCCAACCACTGATTTTTCCATGCTTTCTATCATGCTATCTTTCATGTCTCTAATTTTCTATAATGATTTACAAGCTTTGACAGCTCTAATTTTGTAAAATTCACTTGCAGTTGGTCAGGTTGAGAAAACTGTATTAGGAAGGAAACACGAGAAGGGGAAAAGGGAATTTGGCAGAGAAATAGATGGACAGGATTTAATTAATTTTTAAAGGCAAAAGTAGGCATTATTACTGAAAAATTTTAAAAACATGTTTAATATGTATGTTTGTCTGTCAGATTTTTTTCTGTCATAGAAATGATGAAAGCCTTATTCACTGTTGAAAATTATAAATGTTGACATGTCTAAAAGTTTAGTTGCTTATCTGCTTCATATTGATGGAACAGTTCTTTGGAAGAGCAAAATGGCCTTTCTCAATCAACTGGTGAAGTTGCAAATGTGGGCTTTGGTTGTTTAATAGTGATTATGTTGATAGTTTTCCATAAGACATTTAGATTTTTTTTCTCAGGTACTTAGGAACATTTTCAATATCTGTTATGATTTCTTATTATACTTGTGTAAATACACAGAAGTCATTAGTGGAATTAATGAAAACTGCATGACAAATATGGTTATCATGCATACCTATAAATTTTTATTTATTTATTTATTTTTTTTAGTGACTACTGATTTTAAGAAGAATTGCAGAATAAACTAAGAAATTGTGCAATCCATCGGGTCTCCCATTCACTCAACAGTCCATTTAAGGGTGAATTTCATAATGTTGCAGATCTCAGAATACACTAAAAAAAAAAAACAAAA
>VXBQ01004798.1:71952-84085 GCA_013400175.1 Phainopepla nitens
ACATTTGGTAGAGAAGTGTTTTCTACTTTCCCAGTTAAATTACCCTGATGTCCATTTCTATTTTTATACTCTTCAAATGGCTGGTTTCAAATGTAACAGCTCAAAGGTTTCAGTAAGGACAAAAGTAATTATATAATGACAGAAAATTACTCCAAACTTTTCAATGGCATATACCATTTGTATCTATTTTTGCTGGCCATTTGTGAGCCATGAGGATTACTGATGGCGCAGTAAAAAATAACGCTAATCCTGTCATTCTAGTCATCCTTTCCCTCATTGTTGATCAAGCAAGAGGAACTCGGAGCAAATAAGGAAAACCAGTATACATTTATGATTGGAGTTTCAGGACACCCACAAGAGTATTATTCTTGTTAGGGCTGTAAGAGTGGCGAGAAGTGAGCCCAGACAATGGATCCTAAGCATTTCATAACCTGTTCAGCCATCCTAACCGAGACAGCCACAGACATACCCGGCCTGAGCCTGGATCCGAGCTGTAATGCCCGTGCTGCAGGATGGCGGCGGGCAGGAGGGCTGGGACTGCCTGCCAGGGCTGCTCCTGTGGGCTCTGGTGCCAGGAACCTCTCAGGGTGGTTCTGCCGCTCTGCTTGTCTCGTTTGCAGGACTGCTGCCTTGGCTGGGTGTGTAGGGGAGAGAGGAGTGAGGGAGAGCCCTTGGCAGGGTGCTCCACGTTGCCATGTTACAAATGCGGCAACTGCTGCCTTTCTTTTGAGCTGTGAGAAATTTACATGCAGTGTTCATATGGGGTGTCATTCTCCTACAAATGCCAGCATGGCTTGGTACGGGCCTGACAGCTGATTGATTGATTTGATTCATTGCCTGGATAAGCAAACATATGAGAAATGACAGGCTGTATAGGCTTTAAAGACTTCTCCCTCCCATTTTGTTGCTTGCTGTAGGCTTAGAGTTAAATATAGTTAAAGATTTGGAATCGGCAAAGATAGGGAACTAAAATTTAAGAATAAAGAGTCAAATATCAGTGTGCAAAGATTATTTCCAGAATATATAAATTTTTCTGTCTTCAGGAGAAGACAAAGATGATGTACTTATTCATGTCAAACGAATAGACACAGCAATAAAATGACAGTATTGTGTGTTGCAAAGGTGTTTGGGAATAGAGGTGACTGTCAGTCCCTGAAAAACAAAGTAAAGTAAATCAGCAGCAAGATAATGTCAAAAGTTATGTTTAGGTAGCAAAGGCAAACAGGAGAAATAATGTAGGCTACCTAATGCCTCAGTAATTCTAATTTCATTGTAAGTAATGAGGAATGAAATTTTGAACATGGCTAAAATACAGTAGCTCAAAAAAGAGTCCACTACAAACAGAATGATAGGAGCAAATGTGTTTAAGCACTTGGACCATTCACAGGAGGAAACATTGGGCTACAGTTCTCTGGGCTTGTGTCAGATAAGGGTTGCATGGGACTGGAGGGCACTTCTGTTACTGTCTTGCACCTGCTAATAAAGTAAGCAAATTTTAAACTGAAAAGGTATTTTACATGAAATCCATGATGTGCCACATGTAATTATTGTTTAAAATACTTGATTGTAAAAGCATAGCATGATTGTAGAAAGGGAATGAACAGCAAACTTCACCCTGTAATCAGGACCTGAAATCAAGGACCAGCAATCAAGACTTGGTAGTCTTGAATGTTGCAGGTCTGTAAGTGAGCATAAACAAAGGGACACAAATGTAAACCTTACTCCTGGTATAATTTCTCAGCTTATTTTTAGTCTCCTATTTTTATTTTCTGTATTTCAGGTTTGGCGTGGCATATGTTTCAAGTAGTACATGAAGCATGACTTGCCAGTAGTAGTACTCTGGAATCATTTGAGATTGTAATTTTAATAATTAGCTGAATGGGTGAGTGATGAAAACACTTAGCGCTTAAACTGATTTTCAGGTTTTTCAGAGCTCACTGAGATAATTGACTCAGTTCCAACTATTTGGAGCTTTTTTTCAGGATCCTCCCAGCTGGAAGAAATGACAAGAGGCTTTGGTTCCCATTTTCAAAGTTTATTCATAAGCATGAAAAACAAACATGTGGAAACACATGAACCCCGAGATGAAGGGTTGATGATGTCAGTTCTTTGAGCCAGTTGCATAAAAAGCGGTCAGCTTCAGAGCTGTTAAAATAGGCACAGTTTATAAGCCTAATGTTAAAATAAAATATCGGAAAAAAAGGAAAGATTTTAGAGATTGGGGTAGGGGACAAATCTCTGTTTCTTTTGGAGTTGTTTCATGAACTGCAGGCTTTCTGGTGAGATATCCTCTCCTCCCATGACACCTGAGTGGAACTTGTCCCACTGAGATCTTCACTGCTACCACTAGAGACAGCAGTGAACGAAATGTAAACAATATTGAAAATCCTGCTTTTTGGAATCTGTGCTTTCCTGTGTAGGATTTGAGATCAGCAGTTTTTTTGTGGATGGCAGCTCAATGTTCGGGAAAGACCTATGGTACGTTTCCAGATCATTTTGTATAAAGTTTCTCACTGCTTGTGATAATTGCAGAGCCCTGGGAAGCCAGCAAAAATCTGAAGCAGCATGACTAGTTCAGCTTTGTGTGAATGTGACTGTATTTCTTCCAGGATCTTGAAGGTTCTTTAGATGCCTCTGCGAATCTGAGCTAATAAACCTTGTCATGGCTGAGTTGGCACCATGTGAAGTTAGCTTAGGTGGATCTGTCTTGGCATTTCCTGACCCAGGCTTAAACAGTGGCATTAGAGTGTATAGAGTCAGTGAATGTTGATCAGGATTTTATGTATGTGCCTCAGTGCTAGTCCTGGTGCTAACATGGTGTCTCTGCCTTATGGTCTAGATTTAGGCAGGCTCTTCAATTCAGACAGAGCTCTTTTGCCAATCAAATGCTGCGTCTGGGCAAGTAAGACCTACCAGAAACAGTGTTGGGTTGAAGGCAGTGGGGAGAACGGGCTCTCTTGGTTGATGTGATGTGCATGCTCAGTAATAACTGTCTGCAGGGCTGTTTCCCTCCACTGCCTGAGGTATTATTTGACTTCTGATAATGGAAAGCTGATTGTAAAAAGAAAACAATATGGATGTAGGTGCTTTTTAAACAAACGGTAGGATTTGTTGTAATGCACTTTGTTTTTCTTGACTACTTCTGCTATTGGGTGTTTGTTGGTTTTTTTTCTAGGTAGAGTTGAAAATCGCTCCTTAAAGTGTTTCTATTTTGAAACTGTGTTTTGTATTGCCACTAATTTTAAGGAGGCTTAAGAGTACTAGTACAAAAAAGGTATCTTAAGAAGTACTTATGTTTTGGACAAAGAGGAACTGTCCTATTTTTAAGGATTATTGCAAGTGCTTTTTATAATACTGGTTTTTTCCACTTTCATGAAGAATTTTCCCATAAACTATCAAGAATTCACATTTAATGAATTGAAAATTCTAAACATATGGATATAATTTACTTCATAATGAGATTTAGAGAAAACAGAGTAAAACAGTTACATTTTCATCTAAACAGTATTTATACTAAATATATTAGTAGTTTTATTAAATTATGTTTACTCATCTTCTCATTTTACATCATTAAATTATACTGATTTGCTTAACTATTTAATCTTCATGTGAAAGCTAATAGTTTAAAGATCCCTTTGCATGAATGGACATCTTTATATCCAATAAGTAAATAGCTACAACTGAATTTTAATGTCAACATCTTTTCATCATCTCCGCTAACAGTACAAAATTACACCTTTTATACCTCAGTATGGTGCTTGTAGGGCCGCAGTTCAGAGCTTTGCATATAGGGTTGTGCTAAATAAGTGGTTATTGTGTAACTGCTTACAGGGGACTCTTCTGTCCCAGGTGATTCCTTCAGCAAGCAAACTGAATGGGACAGATACGCCAGAACAGGCCCAGGTGATAATTCTGTCTCAAAAATACAACTGAGAATGTCTTTTTCTTCAAGTTCTTACCTGTAGTGGAGTTGTTTGTCTACAATACATATTTATGTTCTGGATTATGTGCTAACTGGCATCATTTTGCTATGATTACACCTTCAGGTTTTGAAGTCTTATAGCAGTATATTATTTAACACCATTCAGTCTGGAGTTGCACTTGATTTTCACTGGGATTTCTGCAGTTTTCTTAGCTCACTAATACATTTAGTGTTCTGCTTTCTCCTAATTTCTGTGGATCTTGGCTTGTGTCACTTCCCTGGTCCAGTGCTGTTGATGACTTTTAGTTCTGTTTAATTGAACTCAGAAGATGAACACAAAATCTTCAGTAAGACAGCTGGCTTTGTGATCTGATCCTGGATCTCCTCCAGCTCCATACCTTGTCTATGTGTTTCCCATATGCCTTCCTGTAATCTTCCTTGGAAGTCCTGTAGTGCATAGTTGTATGCCTGGATTCAGGGAAAGCATCTGCTCAAGCCAGAGATACAATGACATGGGGAATCATGGAATCACAGAGTGGTTTGATTTGGAAGGGACCTTAAAGATCATCTCATTCCAGCCTCCCTGCCATGGACACCTTCCACCAGACGAGGCTGCTCAGAGCCCCATCACATCTGGCCTCGAACACTTCCAGGGATGGAGCACCCATAACTTCCCTGGGCAACCTGTTCCAGTGTCTCACCACTCTCACAGTAAAGAATGTCTTTCTATTATCCAATCTAAAACCTACTCTTGGTTTAAAACCATCATTCCTTGGCCTGTCACTAAATGCCCTCATTAAAATTCCCTCTCCCACTCTTGTGTAGCCCTCTTTAGGAACATTTCCCTCTCAGAGCCTTCTGTTGCCCAGGCTGCATGCCCCAGCTGTCGTAGCCTGCCTTCACAGGATAGGTGCTCCATCCCTCTAGCCAACTTGGTGCTCTTCCCCTGGACTCACTCCAACAGGCTGATGTCCTTGCTGTGCTGGGGACCCCAGAGCTGGATGCAGCACTCAGATGGGAGGTCACCAGCGTGGAGCAGAGGGGCAAATTCCCCTCCCTTGCCGGGCTGGCCGCAGTGGTTTGATGCAGCCCACGATACAAGTGGCTTCCTGGCCTCTGAGTGCACACTGCCAGCTGTGGCATGATGTGGACATCATGCAATGTGTGTCTCAAGAAGTACAAAATACCTTTATTTTTTCCTTCCCTTTTTTACTATGTGTTTTTGTGATAGCTTCATTTAACAGTGTTTGACAGGCTATGTTGAACAGTGCAGAAAATACCTCAGTTTCCTTAAGGATGAAGAGTTACCTGATTTCTGATGTCTGGGGCTGTACGAGACGTGAGCAGAAGGAAGACAGAACACTGAGGCCCTGGGGTCTGTGGGTTGGTCCTGGAGGATGGTCTACCTATCAGCAGGTCTGTATGCATTTAGCTGTGCAGCAGTGCAAAGAGGACTGTAGTTCCAAGCCACAATGTGATGTTTCTAAAATCCTGTCATTACTGAATGATGCAAGCCTGTGGTCACAGGTCCCTAATGCTGGAGCGGTCACTGGAGCAGTTCTCATAAGAAATGCCGTGTTTATAGATAGAATATATCATTAGGAAAGTGAAGTATAGTTTTTCATGTGATTCTTGTGGTTCTTAGTCAAGCTGGCAGATAATATGTGAAATATGTTAGCATCTTGCATCAGCATACTTTATCATATTTAAAAGTGCATCTAGCTGAGGTTGATTGTATACTTGATCAGCGTACTCTGCAACCAGGGATCCATTTAAGATATTAAAATGGACCTATATAAGGTGGTGTACCTTGTGTCAGGTGTTGTTAACTGAGAAACTAAACACATTCTTTTCCTGAACTAAATACAAGAAAACTAAGTTTAGAGATAAGAATTTTATCTTTCTCAAAGTATTGAAAAAACTCAGACATACTCTAAAGAAAGCAGAAAAGCTGAAAATCAAAATCTCTTTAGGAAGACTGCCCTTTAGAGGAAAGATTCTCAACATATGCTCTAAGTACAGTTGTTCTAACCTGTGATAGAACTAAAAATTTCAGAGAAGTCTAAAATGAGATATTACTTTTCAAAGGTACTTAGCTTTTAGTTGTTGTTGTTTTAACTCTTCCCCTCTCTTGGATGTGCTTGCCTTCTATACTTTTCCTTCCCATTCTGGAATTCTTTATGTTTTCATAGTGAAATGAGAAACACAAACTTCTTACTGGAAATACACGTTGGGAAAAAGAAAAAAACCCACATGAAACACAAACTAATTTATCTCTAATGACAAGAGCCCAAAGGAAAAAAATCCATCAAGTGCTTAGTATTCATAGCTTCAAGGAATTTAATTTTTTTTTTTATTGGGTACAAACAATTAGAAGTATTGCTAATGCTGCATCTCCAAAGAGTTGAATGTCTTCGATGGCTTGATGTTTTTATTCTGAAGTTCACCTGATCACTGCAGTCATCACACTGACAGTGGGATGGAGTTGAAACTCAAGCTTGTTAAATATTAGATTAAAACCCAGCAAAGAATTTGTAGCCTAAGGCTGCACAAATATTGTAAAATTTAAATGATAAATCATTTGAGAGAGGCATAATCCACTAGACTAATGGATACACAGAAAAGAAATGCCTCATTTAATTGCTGTTAAAAAATGGGAGGAACCCTGGGGAGGTTTGGAAGTTCATAGCCTTCAGAGAAACTCTAACATAGATTTTGCAACATTAGCTACTGTGGTGCAGAATGCTTCAGGTCTTCAAGAACAATTTCTGTGTCATTTAATCTATCCTTAAATCTGTTGAGAACAAGTCTGTGTGCTTTCCATGCCCTCACTGTTGTTATAGAAGGATTATTTGTAAGGGCTTACCTCTCTAAATCTTTGAAAATTTATACCCTGTTTCTTATGATTTCCTCACAGTTATATTTCATCTGCCATACTATTATTTTCTCCCTCTGATATTTGTTTTACTGTTGTATTTACATAAACACACCAGCAGCTATCATCTAATGCTTTTTTTTTTTTTGCTAAGCTAATCAAGAAAGGTCTTTTCACTTCTCCTGTGATCTTACTTTTCTTTATCATTATAACTGCCCTCCTTTACATCTGGTTTACAAGGGACATTACTGCTTCTCTGTTTTCTAGAAAAATCATAGATTCACATGTCTAACTTCTTTTTCTGTTTTATGATCATCCTGTTTTTCAGTAGGTCACCTGAACCTTTCCCTTCTGTTGTTCCAGTACCTTAGCTCCTTTTTTATAGTAGTACTTCTTGATCAGTCTGTGAGGATACCATTCTGGATTTATATGGTGATAGCAAATGGCATTTAAATCACAAGTTCTTAGGAAATCAGCCTGTCTTATTTCTGCTACTCACAGACAACATATTTTCTTGACAACTATAAGCATTTGCAGTTTGCATGGAGACTCGTAGTTCTTTTTATTCTGCAAATACGTCAGAGATTTGTGTGCTGATATGCAAATGGTATAAGTGCTGCTCTTAAAATTAATTTGCTGTCTTCTTTGATAGATCTGGAGAAGGTGCTACAAAATTTCTGTAATGTGCCATCTGTTTTATGTATGTTTTCTGGTTGACATGCACTCACTTGAAAAATGTGACAGTAGCAGGAAAAAAAGGCAGCATTATTAATCTCTTGTGTTACTTGTCCATGTAACCCATAAAATACCTTAAAATAGTTTTAATATTACGAGAAACAATCTTCCAGTGCTTTCTCTTTCCTTTGCCTTCTGTAAAGTATGCCTTATAGGACATGTATAGACCAGGAATTCTGTGTTTGCAGGAGAATAGGCTTTTAAAGAGAGATGTTTTAAGGTCTGAGAAAAAAATTCTGTTACCTTCCTATATCCTAATCCCTAAGACCCTAAGCTTCCCTAGCAGAGTTTGGTATTTCTTGAAGTCAGCAATATGTATAATAGGCAAAGAAGGTGCTTGCTGCCTTGTGTATAAGGTTGGGCCCATAAAAGCAAAATACTTGAGTCCTGAAATGTTTGCGTGCAGTACATGGAACAGAACCACCTGAATCTGGAACAAGACTTCTGAATAATGCTTGTTGCAAGCAAAACCAGACTGGAAGACAACACTGTGCTAGACGAGTACTTTTCAGAACATTCCAAGTGTACTAAATAGTTTTTATATTTATTACCTGCTGAGTGAAACTTTTATAAGACCTAAATACATAAATAAGCCTGTAAAAAGAGGATAAAGGTAAAATGTTGTCAAAAATACTATGGGTAGATAAAGATATCCTAAGAAAAAGAACTGAACTTAGGAGATGATATTGCTAAAAGATAAAAATGTAAGAAACTGGTATCTTACACTTCAGTGCATACTGTTCGAGGTTGTAGTGGTCCATGTATCTTCAAACTAATAGTGCATCAGTGACTGCCATCATGAGTGTAGCATTTTTGTTGTCAAGATGATTTTTATCAGCAGATAGTGACAACTAATCTAAAAGCAGTTCTGAATTCTGGGAACCTAGAGGAAAATCTGGCAGGTAATAGTAGTTTTCTGGAACTGCATATTTAGATATGGGGGAGGTAAACTTAATTGTTAATTTTCTTTACCAAACTATAGATATTTACTCATTTTTTTGAGGGCAGTTATTGCATTTTTTCTAAATATAAATATGAAAATCCCTTATTAGCTGTAGATTTGGAAGTGATTTGATCTAAGAGGGTTCTTTTTGATCTAAAGAGGGAGTACTCTCTTTGGGGTAAGAGGTTAAGTGGTATTTTGAAAGAGCTACATGACTTTCAAATTGTAGGAGATTTAAAAAACTAAAATTAAAACAGATGGATTTCGCAACAGATTGAGTGCCTCTACTTGAAGAAAATATTAGTTTGCCTTCACAGGTAAAAAACTTCTCATTTTGGAAATCAACAGGCTAATAATCTGTTTCTCTTCAGTATGGTCTCATTAAAACCCTGCTGAAGAAAGCAAAGGAAAAAAAATCACATGGACAAATTTAGAAGTTCACAAATGCCAAGTGGGGAGGCTTCACAACTGTTGTAAATTGGATGTTTGCACATTACAGTGTGAATGCTGATTTTAACCTTTCCATCGGGAATTTTGTATGCTGTGTAACTGACAGGTGAGAACTATATTCCCTTATTAGCTTCCCACCTCTGTTACTTCCTAGGCACCAGACTAGACAGGGGTCAGAAGCAGAACATCAGTAATAGAAACCAGGAGCTGGAAGTAGGATGAATGTTGGGAAAATTGGAGCTGTTGCTAAATCCTGTTTGCTTTGATACATGTAACAGCTCACTTGGAAGTCAAACTGTTCAGTGCATGTTTAGAGATTTTGCCTTACTGTGATGTTTTTCAGACTATGTGTTTTGTTCAGTTGATGCCTGTGGTATTTGCACCAGTATTTGATGTATTAAGAACATTTCTGGCACCTTACAGACTGTCATTGTGTGTGCAATACTCCGTGGAGCAAACGTACTTTAGGGTGCTATTTTTGTTGTCGTTTGCCATGTCTCTAAGGAAGCACCTGTGGGGGGTGTACCACTGACCAGAGGCTCAGCCACCTGATGTATATGTAGAGAGGAACAGCTGACAGTGCTGCATCTCCAGAAACCATCCACTCAACAATGCTTAAAATACTAGCTTTTTTAAAGTTTTAGAGGGTTAAAAAATAAAAATTTAATTGTGAAGCAACACAGTAAAACCCTGTATGGGGATTGTGTTCATACAGATGTCCTATGCAGAAGTATCCCTTGGTTGTGCTTCAAAGAGAAGTTAGGCATGGCCTAACTGGGTCTGTAGTACAATTTGTGGCTGTTCGATGCAAAGGTTTCTTCTACATTTTCTTTCCTCAAACCTTAAAGCACCATTGCTCACCCTGATATTTCTGCCCTACCATCACAGGTTCACTCTCTTGTTTAAAATAAGTAGCTTGCATTTCAATTAAGGTATAAGTTATTTTTCAAATATGTGCAGTGTTGATTTAAAGTTTTCTAAGCCGTGAGAAATAGAGTACATGCTCTGCTTGATTGCTTCCACCTTGCATTTATTGCTGAACATTTATTTTATTTATTTATGGTGAAAGTTTGCAAGGATGTGAAGGGGCATGGCTGTGCTTGTATGCAGACCAAGTGCTTATTCCAGCCTATTCCAATGAATTATTTCTACTCACTGGAAGCTCTCCTGTTGCTATTCATACTAGTCATTTTATTGGCAGTTATAGTCAAATGTCAGTATTAACTAAACTATTGGAATTCTTGATTTGAAATTTTTTACATTTATCTGAAACAGCTGTGTTTTCTAAATCCAGCTAGAACAGTACCCTGAGAAGAGACTTGCTTACCACTTTGCAGCTTTACATTGTTCTCACTTTCCTACAATCAAAAAAGAAAACCAGGGAGACCAGATTTATACATTTTTCCAAGTTTGTAGGTATTTGATGTTGAGTTGGTCTTTTTTGCAAATGGTTTTATTGCCAAGATCTGCTAAGTAGAGGGGAGGTTTGCAATTTTAAAATTAATTCATAATATTTGATTTATGTTGAGACAAGTAAAACAAAGGCAGTCTCTGGCAAATCTAGGCATTTATTTTAAACATTTATTTGAAACATGTTTTGTGTTTTAAACATCACGAGTTACAGATAAATAATGGCCAGTTTTACTGATAAGATAATTTTATGTTGTCATTTTTCATTTCCCCTTTAAAAAACTTTTGAGGTAGTGACACTAGTTTCCTCAATTATTGCTGTGATTGCTTTCCATGAGGAGATTGGAGGCGACACTGGAGAAATGCAGCATGTTAAGATTAAATATTTAATGCTTAAAAAATGTTTGATTTGTCAGTAGTGAAAAAACAGTGTTGAGCATAATTTTTATTCATGTACTGTGTTAGCATAGGAGATATGTGGATACACTGGTAGTGTAGGATTTATGACAAGAGTGTAGGTAAAATGTTCTGTTTTCTGTTTTGTTGCCAAACTTGACAAGAAGCAAATAAAACTGTCAAATATCAATGTAGGTGGGAATTTTTTCTCCAATAAAATCTAGCATGTAGTTGTTTGTGAGTCTGCTGATCTTGGAATTACTCCTTTAACTGAAGAGTTAAGAGATCCACTCAAGGGTCTTGGGTTCAGTGTGATAGGTGGGGATGGAAATGAAAAATTCCTAAAGGCTCAAGCTGCTCAGTCAGAGCTTCTCTGGCAATGGGGAAAGTGCTTGTGAACTCAGTACGGGTGACTTTCAGTTTGTTATAGAGGCAATGATTAAGTTGTCGTGGGAGGAACAAGCTGAGAGTCTGGGCTAAGCACAGGTAGCTGTTAAGTGAACATCTGAGACAAGTACCTCAAGACAAGAGACCCCTTGTACAAGACTGATAGCTTTCAGTGTTAGGTGCTGTTTTCAGAGACAGTGGGCAAGAGAAGCTTAGGATCTCGATTGATTATTACAGTGTTGAGGTGAACACCTCTCTTACAGTCATAAACCATCAGGCTTTGATGGCCAGGGCTAGTACCTGTTCCATCAGCTACGCCAGCCTCTTCCTCTGGGCTGCTTGCTTCCAATACTTGTCTTTCCCAGCAGACTTAAGTGATTTTGTGCTTGTGAGATGCATTGCCAGTGAGAGGTACTAGTAGAAACATTTTGCAGTTCTGTAGTATGTTAGGTAGGTCTGTCACTGTATGTGTTGTAATCTGTGAAAACAATATATTTTGGGAATGATTTGCATTTTCTTGATGCTGGTGATGCGCATGAATACTTAGAGATGTAAATTGAAGAGAGTGTTTTGCATTTAGAGAGAAAGAAGTAGGAACACTTGCTTTTGCAGATGATTTTTAACACTTCCCTGTTCACCAGATATGAGACTGTATTCTGTGTTGAAAGATGAGCAATAATGCATTTCTTCATAAACTTTGTCTCACAGATTACCTTGCGTGTTAAGGGAAGTTGATCCTTACACTGATCTTTCCACATCACAACCTTTGTGTCCTTCAGAAAGTTTGCTGTAGTCAGAAATAACTAATTCCTTTAAAGTGATACTGTGTTGTTCTACAAGTATTTATACCATTACTCTTTTTCCACCTCTCAAATTGACCGTGGTGTTATTTAAGGGAAGGGAGATGGCTTTTAGGATTGGGATACATGTGTTGAGAGACTTAGCCAAGAGAACAATTATGGAGTTTGAGGTTTAGGTCTCTTCTGTTGTTGTTTTTTTTTTTTTTTTTTTTTTT
>VXBQ01004798.1:84095-298745 GCA_013400175.1 Phainopepla nitens
TGTTGTTTTTGGGTTTGTTGTTTTTTTTTTTTTTTTTTTTTTTTTTTTTTTTTTTTCTTTTAATTAGTGAAGAAAATGAAAGCACACTAATGCTTTCTTAAACTTCTATGACATTTACTGTAATTTCGGTTATTACAGTAACTAGCTGCTTTGCATGCACTTTATAAGTTATTTAGAAGTTGCTTCAATAAATCTTTGCTCTTAATGAGTTGTTTTGGTTATTGTTCATATTAAACATTTTTGCTAACCCATGAGTAACCGTGAGCGTACACAGCAGCTCTTACTGTTTCTGATTAAGTAAAGTATATTGATCAGTGCATGGTTAAAGACTCTCCTGTTAAGTGTATGGATAAGTGTATACCTGTGCATCCACTGTTTGTGTTTGGGACTTCCTGTGCTTCCAGGTGGACAAATAGTGAGCACACCACCTGAAATTTGTGCAGTTTATTTCTGCATGAGCTGTGCTACAGTGTTTTTCACTTACCAATGAGTTGACTTATCTTTGAATTAGGTAGAACCTCAATGAAAATCAGTCTTTATATATGAATGTTCAAATTCCACCCAATGCCAAAAAGCATTTTTAGTTTATCAAAAGAACTGTGTTCTGTTCTTAAATTTCCACCTCTTTTTTTTCCTCTTTTATTTTGCTTGTTTGTTTTGTTTTTTAATTTTATTTCTATTTTTTTTAGTGAGTGACAGTTGCTTCAGGAACCTTGCCGAGGATCGTAGTGGGATAAACCTTAAAGATCTGGTCCAAGACCCTTCTTTGTGAGTATCTGGCTCTTATTGCTAAGCAAAGAAAAGCTTCTTCCTGATATCCTCGTGAGTAGTTTTGTAATTATATTCAAGAAGTAGTATGATGAAGTACACATAACATTTTAGTGGTTTATGTTTGCCAAGTTGTTAGTCTTTATACAAGCAGGTATTATCAAAACCACCTTCATTTTAATGTAATTTTGTTCATTAAATAACACCCAGGAAGGACACACAGTAAAGGGTGCAAGAGTCATCAGAGGTAACAGATTGTGCATGCTGGTATTTCTGTAGAGGACTTGTATGCACATTGTTGCCCCTCTTTTTTTTAAGGAGGAATTGCATATAAATTAGCATATTACTGGATAATTATGTTCTTGTCAGTTACCTTAACATCTCAGAATCAGTTTTCTTTGTATTTGATTTCATGCAGCTGATATTTGCTTCTTCCTCTACTACCTGTTTCAATTTATGTGTGCATAGTCTAAATTTTGCTTCATTGCAAGACTACTGGTCTTTATCTCAGTATTTTATCTTTCTCTAAAATAAAATTCAATCTCATGAGCTCTGAGCCAGACTTGAAATTGCATCAGATCTTCTCTGTTGTTCAGTTTTTTGTGGTTTTTTTTTGTTCATGGGGTTTTTTTCTCATCTCTTAACTGTAGTACTAGCTGAAAATGTTCTTGCTAGAGTGTGAGTGTACCACTTGTTATGAGGAAAAGGAAAAAGAGAAAAAGATTCACATCTGTTTATCTTGAATGACAGTGCATTCCACAGTGAGCTCTAACATGATGGTCCTTGATACTGAAAGGGCAGATTTTTCAGTATTGATTGAGAAGTAGTGAAAAATAAGGTGTATTTGGCATCTTATTTCAGTTACAGGGATTTATAGTAATTAAGTAGATGCAGAATTTATTTTGTCATGTTGCTAAGATAAATGACATATATGCACGTATGCATGCCTTCTTGGGCAGTTTTGACATTGTGTATGTAATTGATGATTTATGCACCTGAAATTAGAGGTACAAGGGGCAAGTGTAATTGTTGCTTGATATGTGCAGAGTGAATGCAATAGATAAATTTTTAATAATTGCTGTTTAAGTGTTGAAGTCAAGGCTATTTTGCAGGTCTTAATTTTCAAAATTTTTCTGTTGAGTGGTATTTTTTTGAGTATTTTTGATTGGTTGGTTGGCTTTGCAGATTCTTTTGTTTGCTTTAGAATTGCATGTGAGTTTTGGATCTGCAGGTAGGCTTACATGCTACACGTAGTTTTGGGCTTGCACCTGTAGAGTTTGCTTTCAGAAGGTTGAATTGCCTTGGTTGTAGAATGATAATTTTCTGTATTTTTATCAGAAGTGATGTAATCTTTTCATTTTCTTCCTTGACTGTAACTCACATAAAGAATAAATAACTGTAATAAATTATTGTAATATTCAAAAGAAATTAAATGGATTTCTGGTTCTTATAGCATAAGAAGCATAAGTGACTGCAACCTAGTTGTTTTTGTTGCTTTGAAAGACTGAATAAAGTCTCAATACATGTTAGGTTTCAAGGACTGCTAATGATAGTTTGCTATATGACAGTTATAGTGCAAGAAAAGTGTCCTCCTTCCTGCTGAATGATAGGAATGTATAGACTTGGGTTTGTCTTTCCAAATTGATATTCTTGCTGGTTTATGACTGAGCACCTATTAAGAGTTCTTGCAAAATGTCTAATAGTGAGTGCATATCCAAAATGAAGAAACCATCTAAGGCAGTATTGTTCAACCCAGCCTTTTTTAGGTGACTCTTAAGGTCCCATGGGATCTGAATTCTTTGTTGTGCAAAGGACAGCATTGGGATGAGGCATGAGAGTGCCAGACAAAGACATGTTTTAATCTGTTTTTGAAATAAAGACTAAAATTTAATTAAAATCTTATGCCTATTTGGCTACAATTGATGCCTGATTGATACCTGGAATCCTAATGATTAATCCTCTTACCAGTTTAATATTTAATCTTTAGGACTTCTTTAGTGCTCGTTTGTGCTGACTGTAGATGCACTGCATCTTTTTCTTTGTAATTTCAGATGCAAACATTAGATTTGAATAAAAAATTCTCATGCTTTCTCTGCAAGTGGCTCTATCCCTCTCTGTTTGCTGCTCTTGGCTCTGTAACAGACAGCTTCTCTTTTGTTATTGCAGAAGGCCTTTCTTTTGGACAGCTGAAAGTGTGTCTACATTGAAATGAAACTCTATAAAATAGACAGCATTGTTGTTTTTTTATTAATGTTTGATTTATATCAAGTGTGCCTAATTGTCAGGGTAGCCTTTTTTCCCCAGGTGATTTCCCAGCTGAAGCAGAACTGTAAACTTAATCTGCTTTCAGTTCTCTCAGCAATGCTAATAAAAACTCTGCTGCTCAAATCTGTAGTTTGATCACCTGTACTCGTATGTGATTAA
Organism: Phainopepla nitens; assembly: GCA_013400175.1. Lineage (NCBI taxonomy): Eukaryota > Metazoa > Chordata > Aves > Passeriformes > Bombycillidae > Phainopepla > Phainopepla nitens. The sequence continues at coordinate 87,288 of VXBQ01004798.1, forward strand.
CTCTCACAATTTACTGTGTGTCAATAGAATTTAAAATTCTGCTGAAGGAAAAAACCCCATAACGCCAAGCATATCAAATAAACCTGAAGTGAGGAGTTACAGATTGTGGGAGAAGGAAGCACGCAACAACTTTAATTTTAAATTTCATTGAGGGTTAATTAGAGAAAACTTATGCAAAATTTTGCAGAATAATAATTTCTTCAAAATTTCTGTAATAATTTCTGCAAAAAGTTGATCATAGTTCAACTGTAAAGGTGGTTTGAGAGTTAAGTACTGTTTTTTATTCATTGCAGATAATCATAGAATAGTTTGGGTTGGAAAGGTCCTTTAAAGGTCACCTCCTGCAGTGAGCAGGGATGTCTTCAGCTAGATTGGGTTCCCTGGAGCTCAAGGATGTGTCTGCTATGTACAGTGTCCTGTTTTGGACACAAAACTTAGAGATCCACAGGTGTGTAGAAGAAAAGAAAGAGGAGAGGACAGAAAATGCAGTGCATGGCAGGTTAATTAACTGAGGAAACAGTGTCAAGAGAGGAAGTATGACTGTTCTGCAGCATATAAAAGATTATTAAAGGGTTTGTTCTGTTTGCCTGGTGAGAAAGAATTAGTTCAATTTATAGTAGACAACACTTACTGGATAATTTGAGAAAAAAAATCTAAATGTCATTTGGTGAAGAAACTGGAGTGTTTATCTAAGAATGTCAGGGAGAGTTCTGCAGATTGTAGTCTACATTTTTGATCCTAAGTGTAGAGAGCTGGAAGGGCAAACTTTTTTTTTTTAATTTCCTCCTTTTTTTCTTTTTCCTTTTCTTCTATGAAAATGTATGCATACTGGTTTGTCTTCAGTGTAATTAATATGACCAAAAACCAGATGGAACTTATTTTGATTCCTATAAAGGTAACCTGATGTGGCTATGAATATTCAAATCCCATGATTTAATTTAGATGATGCCCTACCTACCATTCCAGTAACTCATGAAAGATATTTAAAATGTTTTATTCTACAGAGATTATTCTCCATGAGAAGACTATTGGTATATTTCCATTCATTGTCCTAAACAGAAGAGCTGCAGAGAGCAGGTGCAGTTGGAGGAGCTAGGCTGCTGGTTCTTAGATGATGGTTCAGACTTTATTCAGCTGAAGTAAAATGCAGTGAAACAGCTTAAGATGCTAGCTGTCCTGCTTTTGTGGGGAGATCTTTGAGGCTCTCTAGCAAAGCAAAAGGCTGGTGCCCAAGGAAAGTTAAACATATTGATCAATTATTTGACCCCTTGCTCATGAGCAGACTGAATGGTCTGCACTCCTCTGTCTTCCTGTCCTTTTACACCCTCAATAGCCAGTCTGTGCTCAGGAGAGAAATGAGTTGGACACAATGCAATATGTCTATCGCCTGAAACTTCTCCTGGGATTTTTACTGCTGCTTTTCTTTTCTCACTAGAAGTTGCTTAAATACACCTGAAGAGTGAACCATCAGATCATTAGAATGTTAGGTATACATCCACCTACTTCAAGCAGAAGTTGTATGTATAGACATTCCCCAGTTTTAGTTCTTAACATCACTTTATAAGATGTTTCTTTCAGCTCTAGCCTGTATATAGACATAAAGTTCGTAAAACACTTGCCTAAACAGAAAAGAGGATGCTTTTAATCGTACTGTGCAATTCAGTAGCTGCAGATGATCACTGTTGCATTTGTTTTGGAAACATCTTCAGAGCTTCTTTGAGATGAACAAGAGATTCTGAAATAACTTCTTTCTAGGCAAAGTCACATCACATCTACACTGTGTTTCATGTCTCCTTCAGACTGATTATGGGAGTAGATAAATCTAAAATGCAGGAACAGGTAACTTTTGACAGGAAATTAGAACTTCTTTTTCAAAGTATATACTAAATAGAAGGAAACATTGTGAGAATAAAATGTTATTTACCCTCCATGTAGTCACATTAGAAAGACAATCAAGATGGTAACAGGCCTATATTAGAAACTTTTGGATTAAGTCCGAGTTCCATTTGTCCATGACAGGAGATAGAACTCTCACAGAAGACATCTTTATCCCTTATTATTTTACAGCCTTGGAAGGAGGAGCTAGGTAATTCTTCTGGGAAGCAGTTGTGAGATCTTTAGAATTTGTCACTTAAGGACTGAAGATGATAAAGGAGTTCTTGAGGAGCTCTATTTTTTTTTAATCTTACTGAGTACATAAGATATACTGTAGGATGAAACAAATACCCCCATGGATGAGGGAGCAGTAGTGGATATTGCCTGCTTTGAGATCAGCAAGGCTTTTGGCACTGTCCCTCACAGAATCCTGGTAGGCAGTCAGGAAATGTGGACTGGATGAGTGGACAGTGAGGTGGATTGAGAACTGACTGGACAGCAGAGATCAGAGGATTATAATCAGTGGCACAGGGTCTAGGTGAAGGCTATCACTGGTAATGTCTTCTAAGGTTCAGTGCTGGGCCCTTAATTCTTTACCTGAATTCATTGACTTCTTGGATGAAGGGCAGATGTCTCCTCAGCAAGTTGACTGATGACACAAAGCTGGGAGGAGTGGCTGATAGCCCAGAGGGCTGTGCAGCCCTGCAGAAGGGCCTCAGCAGGCTGGAGAGATGGGCAGAGAGGAGCTGTCTGACATTCAACAAAGGCAAGTGCAGGGTCCTGCACCTGGGCAGCAATAACCCCATGGAGCAGCACAGACTGGGGGCTGAGCTGCTGGGAAGCAGCTCTGTGGAGAAGGGCCTGGAGGTGCTGGTGGACAACAAACTGTCCCTGAGCCAGCAGTGCCCTGGTGGCCAAGAAGGCCAAAGGGGTCCTGGGCTGCATTAGGAGGAGCATGGCCAGCAGGTCAAGGGAGGGGATCCTGCCCCTCTGCTCAGCCCTGCTGAGCCTGACCTGGAGTGCTGTGTCCAGTTCTGGATCCAATCCCATGCAATGTGCTCTTAAGGTGACCCACTGTGGTCCCTTCCAGCCTTACTCATTCTGTGATTGAAGACTTGATAAATGCACTCTAAGTCTGTGGATGTAAAACTTCAGTTTCCATCTTCACATGGAGGAACCTGCCTAGCAGTTTTTGAGGAAAACTGGAAGTATTGTCATTTATACTTTCTGGGTTTTGCTCATCATTTGAAAACCAATGGTATATTTTGTCTTGCTGAAGGTTACAAATTCAGTGTTGTGAGGATACCGGTTCACACCCTCTCCCCTTCATGCAGCCTTTCTAGTTTTTCAATGCCTGTTACAATATATGAATGTCTTACCTGTTTCTTTTATTTAACTGCTGATCTCAGTAATGCTGTATAGAGAGGAAATGTTTATTTGGTAATTCTGTCCACAATTACCTTGTTTTGCAGCAACCTTCTAGTGGAAATTCACGCTCAGTTGTTTGTCCATTATTTGACTGCATTAGCATGTTTTCCCTAACAGACTTACAAAAATACTTCTCTGCTTCTGTTACCTCCTGAGCTCATCTATAAGCATTGAGTAATTTTATCAGGTTATCTTTATTAGGGTGACTGGAGAGCTGTCTGTGGTGGCCCAGACTACTCTGTTATGCAGAGAAGCAATGCTGAGCATTACAGAAGTTCTGCCTATTTTAAGCATTGAATCTAGTGAAAAAGTTGTACTTGACCAACTTCCAAAGATCTGAGACCTACCTAAAGGAATTGATGAGGATGTGTCTAATCTAATAAGTACTTCTTAAAGTTGATATACATAAGATGGGCTTCATGCTATCCTTATAGTTTTCATCTGGGAGAATGAGAAAAACCTTTATCTGCTTCAGCAGCAAGCAGAGTTTTCATGTGCCTTAAAGAATTGTCTTTGTCCTTCCTTCAAGATGATTGAAACATGCTTAAGATCTTAAGTGGTCAGGATTTCTGCTTCAGCCAGTTTCTCCGCAGTCCAACCAACCTCCATCAAATGTATCGCAGAGGATGTTCTGTTGTTCATTTGCCAAATGTTTTTTACCTCCAGTTATATGAACAAGTCCCTAACTGTTTTCTCTGTTACTTACACTTCAAGAAAAAACATTCTCAACCTATGAGATTCCTTAGCAGTTTCTAGCAAAAATGGCTAACACTGCATGTGTCCTTTGGCTGTTTAAGCTTAATGACTCATAAACCTATAGGAACAACTTCATCTGTCTGAAGGAAACCCATAGCAGCAGACTGTGCAAAGCAGAACATAAGTGCTTTTTTAAGCACTTAGTAACTTTCAACTCTAATAATTTTTACATCTTGGCCCAAAGCAGTCTCCTGTAACCTCTTTAAAGCTCTGTGTCAGCTTTGTCTACCAAAATAAGTTGCATTCAGAGCAAACATATCTTCTCTTATCACACAGTTACCAAATTCTTAGAAGGAATTTCCTTCTTTTTGCTCTTGTAATGCCCTGTGGTAGCCTGCAGTTAAGAATTTTATGAGCTAATCAAGTAAATGCATAAATTGTTCTAGAACTAGAGGCTGTGCAGCCCCAGTATTGTGTCTGGGCTGATAAGTATTGTTGAGGGGAGAGGGTTGGTTGTTTGCATGGCAGCTGCATCTTGGGTGTTCCATGTCTCTTTTCAGTTTTAGTACTAGTTTCAGAATTAAGTCTTATATTTCTCTGTGGTGCAGGGATACACCGCTTCAAGCTTGTTAGCCAGGAACCTCTGCCGAAACAAGTTTAGGGATTTTTCTCTACTTGAAGGATCTTTAGGGATGTATCATGTTTGTTGAAATAAGAAACTTCTTCATGGTTATGGAGATTTACTAGATACTTCATTTTCAGATTTGAAGTTTGTTATTGTTATTATTAAATGTACTTAAACTTTCATTTAGGAAAAGAAATTAAAACATTAGAAAATTTTTAAGTGTTCAGAATAAAAGCTATGCCCTTCGTGCTCTGTTTCATTATGTTTACTCTCTGACATCTGGAAAGAAATACACAGGTCACAGGTTCAGAAATCTTGATCAAGTTTCAGTCTAGCCAGTATCACACTTGGTTAAAAGTTATTTCTATGTTTGTTTTAGACCTGCATTTTAAAATTGCCCACTCTGCTTCTGACTTCAAATTCATGCCTTTCTTTTATTTTTCCAAATGCAGTTTTTAAATCCTGTTGTAACTTCTGCTCTCCAGTAGTACAAGAAAGAGACTTAATATTTCCCATCAGCAGTCAGATGTTTTGCCAATTTCTGGGCAGCCAGGCCTCAGCATGCACAAGAATTGCCTGGGAAGACAAATACTGGAGCGTCTAATGTTACCCTTCTTCCTCCTTCTTTCCTTGAGCATTTATTGCTGAGCACAGTGTTATGGTCTGGAGTATCCCTTTGGTTAGCAGTGCTGGCTGTACTCCCTCCCAGCTCTTTTCTATCCCCAGCCTTACCTGCTGGGGTGGCAGAGCAGGGAAAGAAAAGGTCTTGGTTTTGTACAAGCACTGATCAACCATAGTGACAACATCACTGTTATCAGCACTGTTCAGTCACAAATCCAAAACACTAACTCTGGTGCAACCACCTGCTGTGAAGAAAGTCAACTCCATCCCAATCAGACTTAGTTCACATATGACTAATACTGTAATTGTAATACTTTTTGTAATAATGAAAAAAAAGTAAATAATTTTTGTAATTGCTTTTTCCCTTTTGCATTTGGAAGGAATATAGACAAGCTTACTATGTGTCTGGGTATATTCAGAACCAGACCAGAATAACTTTTACAGAAGAAGGAGGAAAACTGAGTATGTAGCAAGTACTGTCACAGTCTCAGAATCAAGTACCAGAAGACTTCTTTCTGTAATCATTTGCACTAATAATTAGTAAGAATAGATTGGAGTAGAATGTAAAATGTTCATTTGATTGAATAAAATTTTACAGCCCGCCATTTTCTTTGGAATTTAATGGCGTAGCACCCCACCTTCCTGGTCAATGTTCTGTTTTTTAAAACCACAGTCCAAATTATTTTTGAAAGCTTAATGTATAATAATGGGGATTTCCTTGAGGGATTATGCTGTACGCCTCTCTGGCTTTGTATTTTGTCTTCTCATCCAACCCAAATCCACCACAGCTTCTAGTTGCATTCTCTAATCTTCTCTTGGTCACCTTGTCTTACTTAATCTTTTAACTTCAGTCTTCTTTTGGAGGGGTCTTTTCATTGCATTTGCTATTTTTGTCAGCTTTCCCCTCTCTGAGGATCTATGACTCTCAAAACTCAAACACCTTTTTCTAGCTTATTTTGCCACCTCCAGACTTCATCCAAATCTCAGTTGACCTAACTCTTCACCTGACTTCATGCTTTCAAACTTTAGTCACTGTTTCTGTTTATATTCTAATCTTTTCTGGGTATTTAAAGGGAGTTGTATTCTCATAGTGTCTACACTATGAAAAATATTTTTTTTTGTATCTACAAGTAAGAAATAGTCCGGTGCTGATCTTAGCTTAAACTACATTTAAGATAATGCTTTGAAAAGATTCTCTTGATACTCTGTAGTGCATTAAGTGTGTTTCTGTTTACTCAGAAAAGAAAATTTTAAAAAAAGTACTTACTAAAAAAAATCAAGAACCAAACAGGAGACCTATTTATATGACTACAAACCTCGGATATGCGTCAATCTTGACTACTTTATTAGCTTCTAATAGGAGTATGGTATGGATGATAAGATTAAGCAGAGATTTGGAACAGCTTCCACACAAAGAAATTAAACAGACTAGAATTTTTCTTTTTAATGAAGAAACATCATATGGTGGAGGTATACAGAATGAAGAGCATTACAAAAAATCAGAGGCAGTTATTCACTGTTTTTCACAGATCAAAAATTGTGATAGGAAAAAAATAGAGCAGCAGGTTTAAAATTAATAAAAGTACATGCTTGTTCAAGTGTAGCAGAACTAGGTGTTTCATAATTGATGTAACATCATATGGAAGCCTGGAGTATAAATAATAGATACAAATAAAGGAATTAGGCTGATAGAACTACTGTGCCTGTTAAAGGCAATAAATTGCATGCAGCATCTGGGTCAGGAACGCCCCTGAACTGAAGGCAGCAGCAGTTAGTAAGTGTGTACCAGGAAACAAATAATGTTCTGTGTCATGTGTTTATTCCCTAAGCATTTGTTTCTTAGCACAAGAATCATACTGAGTTCTGTGCATGTTTAGACTGAGCTGTTATGGCAATTTTTATATACTACTTTCAGGAGTAATACTCTCACAAAGAGTGGAGCACCCACAAACTTGAAAAATTTTTCCATTGCGTGAGCAAACCCTTGTCCCTCAAAGTAGAGCAGGCTTCCCTGACATGGCTAAACTTAAATTTGGAACTCCCAGTAAGGGAGGAACAAAACCATCTCAAAAAATGGCTTTTGGTAATTTACTACACAGTAGAAAATCTCTCTCCTCTGATCTCACTGTTAAAAGTTACTAAATGATCTTCTGAAGTGCTCTGAAAAGCAATTGTGAGCTGACCCCTGGACATGATTCCATTTGTACAAGAGGCTGCATTTTGTCTAAGCTTTAAGTACTTGAAGGAATGACTTATTTAGAGAAGACCTATCTGAAATTTGTGTGCTTATTTGCAGAGTAGATTAGGTTAGTAGAGGGATTGCATAATCTGCTACTGAATTATTATAATAGAATAGAGATGTAAAGGAAGCCATGGCTGCACATCTTAGGAATGATTCTGACACTGATATGCAGAAAATTGCTATGCACAGTTCATGCTTTTATGCAACATTATTCACTGCATTTCAATTCTAGATTGCTTTCTTAATTAGAATTGTCCTACCATAACTATTCTGGGGGACTCCTATAAAATCGCTTTTTAGCAATGTACAGCAGAAGTCTATACAGATGGTGACTTAAGAAAGAGAAGTATTGTTATCTTACAGTAAATTTTGTGGTTTTTTCATGTACACTTTTCTTACTTTCTTTCACTACCACTTGAATTTTACAATGGATTCTTCACTTACACTTTTTCCCTTTATCCATGCTACCATATAAACATCACAAGAGTATAACCAGGACTTAGGTATTTTTTAATGGATGAAGACAGCATTGAGCTCAAAACTGACGTATTAAGGGTTGAAAAATTACCTCAAGTGATTTTCCACAGACAGTTATGTCAAAGAAACACAGTTATACTTCAGCAGTAAATGCTTCCTTTTATATCCTTAGTAATTCTGGTTTAAGCTTTCTGGTCCTTCTTTAACTGCAGCATCTCTTCTTACCTCCATTTTCATCCCCTTTCTTATATTCTAATAAGGAGAAATTCTTACCTATTAAAATTCTATTTTTTGTTGGTTATTTGGTTTCAGATACAAGCATGTATCTTGTCTATATTTGTGGTTGGAAATATCGTACATCGTTTTGAAATTTGTTATTGCTGTCATTTTCAGATAGGTGATTGATTTAGAAAATACAGGTTGCTCTGGAGTGTGTGTAATTTGACTGACATGTTTGTAACACCTATTTAAAAAATGCACATTCAGGTTCCTTTTTTTCCTCAACCCCTCTTCATTCAGTATTTTTCTCATTGTCACAAGCATTCTACACTGTTAATGTGCTCTATACCTTAGTATAGTATGTGGAAATGTTCAGTGGCAAGTGTTCAAAAACAGAGTAGGTCATGGAGGGACTGTTAAATGTGGGAACACATGGTTGGAACCTCTTCTTCCTTTTAAAAGGATGTAATTACTATTTATGAGGTGGTGATTTTTAATCTACTATGTTCAATTTTTCCAGAAGGTGCACATAAAGATAGATTTAATGTATTCTATCCTTTTTTGCTATCATAAAAAAACACTGTTCTAACAGAGCCAGGAAAGGCATTCACTACATAGATTGCAAATAATCCGGGAAATACATTAATATGTATTTTTGTTTTGGTTTTCACATCCAGAAAGGAAGAATAGAGGGCAGTGTGGCTCAGAGATTTTTACCACTGTGGTTCTGGGATGGCTGCAGGATTCAGGGCTGAGGAGCAGTGTGTGGTACCAGGAGCAGCTGTTGTGTCCATTTTGTGCCTGGAGCTCTGGTTGTAACCGCATTGTTGGCGTTGTGTTCAGGAAACTCTGTATGGTGCCTGTGCTACTGCATTTGCAATGCTGTGAAAATTAGGGAACAAGACTTGAAAAAGTTTTAATTCAACCTATCATAAGTTTCGTACAGTTTAGAGCCCCATCTTCATCTAAACATGCATGAATTTCAGGGGAAGATCAGAGGCTTCAGGAGTATTTTCCTGTCATATTTCAGGTTTCTTTTGCAGAGTCCAAACCATAAAAAAAAATTCAAGAATGTATTTGAGTTTTGAATAATATTGAAACATTAAAACTCTTAAGATCAGTTTTCATAGAATAAGCAACAAAACCCAGAAAATGCTCATTGCAAATGGGGTGATGCTTACCCAGTCTTCCCCATCCACAGATGGATCATCTTGGTTTTGTGTATATAAGTAAGTGCAAAATTTGCTTTCCACCAAGGTACAATAAATACCCTTACCCAACATCCATCTAAAGTGGCTATTAGAATCTTTAACTTATGTCAGTTTTGAAAGTAAGTTATAATAAAGTATTGTAAGTTTATAAGAATGTTACTGTATTCAGACAGTATTCTTTTAGTACAGTTTACTTTAAAATGCATTTTTTTCAGAATCTTTCAGCATTGAATTGCTCCTAAAAACAGGAAGTTGCCAGAAAAATGCAAAGAAATAGTTAGTTTAGTTTTTTTACTACTTCTTCGTGGCTTAGGAAGGAATTCTGTCTGCCATGAGCCTCAGGCAAATAGCTTTTCAAGGGCAATTCTGCGTGTGAGGGGATGAAGGCACACATTTCCTAGACTGATTCATATTTTAACAGTATGCTCTGTATTGTTTTTAGACGCTAGCAACCTTAAAAATACATCCTCAAGGAATGAATTTGTGACCAAAAGCTGAGTAAGATTTAAAGATAATATTTGTGTTCAAATAGATAAGTATCTCTGTGTACTTCATTGTTTGCTAATGCTTATACAGGCATTAATAATAGATGACATAGTAAGGATTTGGAGATTTCAGAACAACTTTATATTTTTAATTCTAATATTGTGCATTAATGTGAAAAAATCAGTTTTATATTGTGAAAGTATTTTGGCAAGTGTGTTTTAAAGAAGTCAAAACTAAGAAAACATTTTCCCTTTTTGCTAGAGTCTCAAACGCTTTTGAGAAGTGTGGCTGGTTCAGCCTGCATGGTTGAGCAGAACATTTTGAAGATATATATATATGAAACAAAAATGCCCCCAAGTTTTTCTAGATCTAGTAGAAAAAGAGATTATCAGCTCAAGGTTTTATTCAGAAATCTCAGTGCTAGCAGTGAGTTCTACATTTAGGAAGGTATTTTTTTTCTTTGTCCTCTTTCAAGAGTTTCTCTTGTCTTGCCATCTGTACTCAAGCTTTTTAATCTCTTTAGCTAATTTATTGTATTTGCTAAACAAAAGACTTTGCATATGGTTTTTTTTACAGTTTATTAACGTTTATAGTGCTCAAGATGTCTAATATAAGATAAAATTTTCATTGGATTGAAACTCTTTTTTTCCTCAGTCACGGGTTTTATCATCATTGATTTGCTACTATTATTTTCATAGTGTACATGAGGAAATAAACATGAGTAGTGCAATGACTGCAGCATGTATTTACACAAGCTATTTTTAATAGTCAGATATTATTCTTATATTACTAACAATAACCTTTCCAGGAAGGTTTTGTCATAAGTTTTGATTTCAGTCACACCACGGTTACCAGTATCCAAGCTTTTCATTTGCTTGGCTGGTTGGATATTTCTGCATAGTTTAATACACTGACTTACTGTGAAGGGATAGCAGGAATCTGTGCAAAGTTAGCAGTACTTAGAAATGCTTTCTTCTTATTATTTCTCTAATGCAGCAATAACTTCTCTTAAAACTTGTCTCAGTGTCATCTTAGCAATCACTTTCATTCCCCAACAAAGAACTGATTTAAGCCTCAGTTTTTAAGATGATCTTAATACCCTTTAACTTCAGATTAATTAGAATTGTTCCTGTCCAAAGCCTTATATTATGTGGAAAAACATCTCTCAAATGAGAACTTATTAATAGAGAGTTCCATTATTTATCAGAGGGATCTTCATTCTTCACATTTTTTTTCTGTCAGTCTCTCCCACAATTTTCCTCTTAATTTAAGGCAGTCTATATATACAGAGCCTTCTCAAGACCATGAATTTTTGGTGCTATTTTGGCATACAAAATTATGGTTTCTTTGTACTGTTTCTGTTCTTCTGCACAGGACTGGACACTGGCTGAATATTTTTAACAGAAATTAGATTCCCACATTATTAGCTACCCTAATAGCAAGCTTATGTGTTGCCCTGTCCTCTGTAATTCTGTTCAGACAGTTTACAGAAGGATTATGTTGGAATCATCACTGGAGAAGAAAGAAGAGATAAATGAAACATCGATAATCATTAATAAGAAATTACTCAGGCTCATTAAGGGCAAGTTTTGAAACTTAATGTGTTTGGACAAGAACTGTGCCTGTAAGTATATCCACAAAGAGGTAGGCATCTGTAGTTTCCACAATTGGAGTGGCACAAGGCAATGTATATTTCTTAAAACACAGGAATACTGAGTAATGTAAAGGATCAGACCCACTGACAGCTTTATGGAAAGGAGGTTTGTGCATATTTGACTACTTCCAGAAACTATGTCCCTTCCTTCAGCAAGCTTGGACTCCATGCTGTTATATGTCCTTTCTATCTCAGCAGAAGCTGCTCTTGAGGAGAGACTTTATCAGAAAATATTTTGATATTCTGTTATTCTGGAACAGGAGTGAATGATGAAATAAAACATTCAAATACATCTGCACATTTTACAGCTGTTTCTGTTGCTGCTTTGTTTTAAAACCCATGGAAGAAAATGGTAACAGAAGTTTTTGATCATTAGCCTGTGTTGTTCCTATGTTCAGTTCAGCCGCAGGTTTGCATTTTTTCCTTCTTTTGAGGGTGCTCTTGTAATAATCTTACAGGATGGAATAAGCTATCTTCTGCAGTAACTAGTTACAGGAGGAAAATCTAACAATCACTGGAGGACAGTGATGTACTGTATGTTACTCAGCCTTGAGAACAGCAAAAGATTTGAAGGGTTTTGTGCTGAGCAGAGGCAAGAGACTGGTCTTGATAAAATTGCTAAAAATGAGTTATTCCCACCAGAATTTAATAATCAAGAGCCTTTCTAAATAGTCTGATTCACAGCTATAGATCATGTTTTTAGGCAGTAGAAAATAAAACTTTTTCTACTGTTACTGTTGATTAATTTGTAAGAGGAAAGCTATGTCATGAAATAAGACAAGTGTTTGTTTTACAACTGCAATTAATAAAATGTCTAATAGTGGGATGGGTTGGGGGGGTGTGGATGTGGATTAAGGGAGAAATGCTTAATGGATAAGTTAAATTTGATATGCCACTGTGATCAAGTGGAGCTAAAAATACTGAAAAAACACTAGCACATCCATGAGGAAGAGGAAAGCAGATGAACTAAGCAATAAATATTTTGTACTTGGCGAGTAAAAATGAGTGGAATGTTGAACGTGAAATTAAACTGGCAAACCAAAAAATTCAATATTTTATTTAATGTCAAAGTATTTATAAAACCTTTCAGTGTGGAACTTTGATAAAATTTAATGATGCACAACTATTTTAATTTTAATTGAATTACTTATTTAAGTGAAAAAAAAGTCACCGAAAGTTTGTCAAGTAGCTCTTTCCCAATTTTAATTTGGAAGATCTCGAATGGGTATAAATGAGTTATATTTGCTACTAAGAACTATTCCTTTGCATCATTCCTATGGAACAATTCACTGTTTCTAATTATACTGTTACAACATGCAACATATTTTATACATTTTAAATTTAAATTATGTAATTAATGTCATTTACCTATTCCCTTGTTAATAGCTTTTGACAAATAAGGAGAAGCGAGTACTCTGAGCTGGCTGGTTGTAGGAGAGATGTCTGTAGCACAGTGCTGAGTCCAAGCCAACATGCTTTTCCTCTCAGCATGGTTTATTAGTTGTGGCTCAGTGCCATTCGCTGTGGTACAGAGTTGGCTGTGATCTCATGTGGGATGCTGGTATAGCTCCCTGAAAATAACAAATAGACCCAAGGTTTTGGTTGGTTTTTTTTTTCCTTCCTTCCTTCCTTCGTCTCCTATGTTTAATAGTTCAGTTGTTAATAAAAGCTCTGAGAACTCTGCCAGAAGAGGTAGTAAAGATTTTAAAAAACAAGTAACAAGCTTGCATTATGATGCATCATTCAAGTATCTGTCACTAACAATTGTTCAGAGTTAGGGTTATTATTTTAATTTATTGTAAAAGCAGAAGACTTCTAGTGCCTTATACTTCCTGTAATGCAATTTAATGCAAAACTGTGTCATGGATTGAATTGCTCTGTGGAAGAGAGTTCTCCAATAATATGAAAGCTCTCCCTGAAGTATTTCTGTCTTATAGCTACTTACTCAGCTAATTTTAGAAGGGGGAAAAACTGGGGGGAAGGAAATGGTTAGAAAACTTTTGTTCTGTGTTTTGCTCATGTGTGGATCAGTGCAGTTCTCAGGATGAAACTGAGCTGGGGCAAGAGTAGATATGCCAATAATGCTACAATACTGTATGAATTTACCAGTGTAAACTCAATGAAAAATTTAAAAGTCTGCCTGTAGAGTTTGATGTTGTAAGGGCATGAGTGGCACCAGAGAAGTCACTCTGCTTCACTGTAAAGATCTGGCCACAATGGGGTAAAGATCAGCTGAACTGTGAGCTAATAAGTAGATGTGACAGAAAGATAACCTTGGAATGGACACGTTTAGGTATTCAACTTTGACTTTCTTTTATTTGTAAAAGGCTTCTCCCATATTTTATTTATTCATTAAAAATGGTTTTGAATTCAGTGCGAGTGGATTTCGGACAAATTATTATATAAGACTTGCAAAGGTGAATCAATGAGGGAATGCTTCTACTGAATATTTACTTTTCCTTAAGTAAGATGAAAGAGAATATTCTGGTTTTGATGCTAAAACCTCTGTCATCTAATCTTCAGATCATGACAAGTCTATTTCTTTTTAAAAGTCATTTATTATAATTATTGTCTTATTTATGAAGCAAACTAAATGTGCACTGGGTAATCATGTTTCTCAGTTTTGAAGAACACTGCTGAATTTGGAGAAGCATGCCTTCTTAGCAGCTTAAGGTATAGAGGCGCTGCAGCTATGAAATGTATCTTGACACTTATCTAGGGTAACATTATGCATCAGTGAGCAGTTCAAGTCAGGTGATGTGGCTGGAGGAAATAGGAGCTAAAGCGTTGACTGCTGTTGTGGAGGGATAGCATCACTATTTGTCCTGACTTGTTTTGGATGAAAATATAGCTGACAATATAGTTTATGTTAAAATAACCTAGTAAAATCTACTCATGATATTCTGCTGGAGGGAAGGGTGGGGAAATATTTATAAGATACAAAATCTAGAGGTTTTCTTTTTGTTTTTAAATGGTCTTTGGTCCACCAGCTTTCTAGATCCACCTTTTATGTTTTAAATGAAAGAGATTCTTCCATTGCTGGACCTGATGGCACCACCCACCTGCCTCTAAGCTCTTTGATCACAAAGGCAATTCCACAATAGAATAAAACTTTGTAAAGCAATTATAGTATGGCATTGCCAGCATAATATTGCAATATGGCATTGCAGTTTAACCAGAGGTTAAGGTCCTGAAATATATTGTACTGGCATTATCTATATTGTTTTTTCTATCAGTTCTTTAAATTTTCTTTCTTAAAGCAATGCTGCAGTTTAGCTCAGTTCCTAAGTTTAGGTATCACTTAAACTCATTTTCGTATAAACTGGGATAATTTCTGGGCTTTTGTAACTAGCTTTTTTGGTTATTACTGCTACTGTCTCAAAAGTGAGGGTGTTTAGTGCTAATTCTGGAAGGAAAAGGCAGGTTTCACAATAATAATTGCTTGTTTGGAGTAAAATAGTAAATTGTGATTGGGCAAGAAAAATTGCAGTTTCTTGCAGTGGTTTATTCATAAAGGCCAGTTATCTCTGTACACAAACGTCATGTATTTGTTTTTTATGCGATTATCAATGGGAGTCGTGCAGACACTATGCTGTCATCACTACAGTTTGCAGGTAGACTTGTCCTAACACTCTTTGGTTTCCTTTCTGCACCATGGCTCAGCAAGTATCGTGGGAAGTATTAGCAATGTTAGTGTTGGTCACCTTACTTTTTTGCCTATTGCTGGTCAGGAATTCAGACTTTCAGTTAATATAATGTGGTTCTGGGTGTAGTCTAAGCAAAATCCACGGTGCTTAATCTTTTCATGGTTTCATGGTCGCTGTTTACATAGCAGTTCTTTCAGAGAGCGCATCTGAACAGTGTGTGACACTTGCTGGTAGGATTGCAGGTCGAGCAGTTTTCAAGACTGTTCTCCAGATACATGAAATTGATTGTGAGAAAAGGGAGACCAACACAGACATGCTGGCAAATCAAAGATTCCTACTACTTAAATTTTTTGTTCTTAAACCTCTGTGGGGTTATAATTTCCAAATACATTTACAAATGGCAGAGACTTCTAGGCTAAATTTCTGCTTTGGATAAGATACCCTCCTCCTGTCACTTTTGCTATAAATATCTAGACAGATTTACCAGGCCTCCCTGACATGGAATAAACATGCCATGCTCAAGGAAGTTACCTTACAGAAATGTAAGCTCCAGGATTCACCTTATTTGTTTTCACTCCTCTGTTGGGGCAGAAACTGAGGAAGAGATCAAATCTCTGCCTTATCTGTGTTCTTCAGCTTGGGAATTGCTGGAGGCCTGTGGAAGTTATGGGGCACGTTATGGTCACTGTCACCCAAAGGAATGTGATAGTAAGTACTAGGGTGCACTCAGTAACCTTGCAGTCTTGTCTTAAAGTCATATTTATAGGGGGAGCAATACAAAGAGATAAGGGCTTTGGCAGATGGAACCAGAGGGAATTGTTCTATCTAACTATTATTTTTGCCTTTTAGAGAACATCGTACAGAAATGATGGAAGGAGAGCATAGCTGTTAGTGGCTTACAAGGTAAATTAAAGCTGCAAGTAAGGAGGAGTAAATAGTTACATTTTGCCAATGGATTATGTTTGTGCAGGCTATTTAAAAATCAAAAGTAGAAATTATTTTTGGGACCTGCATGGAGCAAAATGCATTAATTAAAGCCTTCTTAAGTTGTCCAAGATCCACATGTCAGCCTCCCATGTTTCTGAATAAAGAAGAGTCAAGTTGTAATGTGTTGTGAAATGAATAGCAGAGACAACACATCAAGTGGTTTTAAATTCATCTAAAAACTTTTTGTTGACATTTAAATAATCAGATGCAAAGAAAAAGGAAGTGACAACTACAGAAAACGAAAATGAGTTCTAAAAACCCACAGCCAATAATATATGAATAACAAAGAAGTGCTTTTCAGTATCTTGAGTTTGAACCATACAGATATTTTATAAGCAGCTGTAAAATATGAATTACGATGACTTCAAAAATAACTGTTAATTGTCTGAAATGGAGATAGCTATGTGAGACATGCAATAAAATCTCACTTGCAGCATTGTCTGTAATACTATTTGTCTATAGAAAGTTCCTTCTAGGTATGAAGACAGATCAAATGTGGTGTTGTTTTGTTCCTATGACTCCATTCTGTGGCTAAACAGATTTTTCTTTTTCCCTTTCACATTACCCAGCACAGAGCATATATTGAGAAAACTCCCTTTGATTCAGATTACTATTTTAAACAGAATTTAATTCACCCATTTAGGCCACGCAGGACAATATATATGTATATATATGTGAACACACTAATGCATGAAGAAAAAAGAAAACCAGCAAATTCTACTTCTGAATTTAACTGTCTGGAGAAATATAGATATAACAAGACTGCCACTAGTTATATCCTGGATCATACTCATACTTAACATCTCTCTGGAGTGTGGTGGAGCAAAATAAGGTGTTACGAGCTTCCAGAAGGTGAAGTATTGTGTGAACAAGTTTGTCAGCCTTTCTGGATGCTGCTTGTCTCTGAGACTCCTCTCTCATTCTTTTAATTTGAGTAATATAGGATGAGTTTTTTTAAAAAAAAAGTTATTTAAAAGTTCTGGTGGTTGTCCATAAGCCTTGTGATTTAACTTGTAAAGGAAAAAGTTGGTCTAGAATCTGGAATGATCAGATTATCCCTACCTATTCCCACATATTCTCCACATTTTATTCTTTCCAAGTTTCAATCATCCTGCTCTCACCTTTAATTCCTACTTTTTTTTTTTTTTTTTTTTTGGAATGAAGATATTTTCTGCATGTCTTTTTGCCTAATCATAGAAAATACTATGACTACACTTTTCGACCCGTGGCTTGCAATTCATTCCAGCCTGTTCTCCAACATCAAGTGTTCCTCTATTACTGGTCCCATTTTCTGGTTTTAAGTATTTCAGTCCAACTTCCTCCCTTTGAAATAAACACTTAATTTTTTTAACCTTGGCATAAACTGGCACATGGACTTTGTTTGTCTAACCATGCTTCACAAGCATGTTCGCATGCTTGAATGTCTAAAAATGGAAGAGAAAATATGCACTAAAGTTAATGGAAAGAAAATTATAGTATTGTAGTGGGATGTGAGCAGCATATAAGTGGAAAAAGCCTGAAGAGTTCATGGGGAAGTGCCGTATTTTTTAATTTCATTTCTTATTGGATATGTCTGTATAGGAGGTAGTCAATGTTAATTTCTACAAAAATTAACTTTACAGTTTCTACTAGTTGTGGGTCACCTTATTCTTGTAGGAAGAATCTTCTCAGTATTTGATTCAGATGGTCTCTCTTTTACATATGGGTGGGAGCAAATAGAGCTCAAGTGAAATGATAGAAGTGTCAGCAAAAATAGCTTTATGTTCCTGCATAGGTTTCTACAAGCTGCTATGGTAATTTACTAGTGAAATGTTTCGTTTCCAGGCGGATCATTGCAATCCTTATCATATCGCCTAAATCCTTTAATTTGCAGTGCCTTCCAAGGTAGGAAAAAGGTCACTCTCCAGCACCCAAAAATTTTGCTTTCAGTTGAGGTAGGTGAAGATTTTCTGACAGGCAATTACCAGCAATATATATGCAAATGCTCTGTATCTCTCCTAGGTATGTACTTGCTGGAAAAAGTGCAAATACATACTTTGCCCTACAATGGTATTTCCTATAGGACAAAGTAAGATCAACGTATATTACTGTCTTGGTGCTTATAAATACTTCTTTTCATGCAGTGTTTAAAGTCCTCAGTCTACTGACTAAATCCCAGCATGGATATTAAATATATATTTCTTTGTCTAAATGGTGAGAGTTTTACTGGTTCTGTGATAATGATTTTTGTCTGCTTCTGCATATTTTTTCTCTCAGGAAATTTCAAATCTTGCTCATGTTGTTTAATGAGCTGGCTGGTCAAGCATCTGATGCCCCGGTGGGAACTTTCAAAGTCACTGAACACATTTTTACTTAAATCTAGCTGACATTTCTGTCTGTTTGATTTAACGTATGATTTCCATATTTAGATTACCAATCAGATGGAGCACAGTACAATCATTCCTCTGCACTATAAACATGCATGCATCCTGCACAGAAGTGGGCTCTTTTGCCGTTGGTCCACATGGCAAGAGTGTTTTTAGATTCTGCTGGCATTTGGGAAGACTTTATAAGTCAGTTTAAATTATAAATAAAATTTTGAATCCCTAATGAAAGTCCTAAGTGCGGAATTAGTCTCCAGTACTTTATTCTCAGACCATTTCAGTTGCTGTAATTTGGTAGAACTAGTCTATTACAAATGATGAAGTATTTATTTACCAGTTAAATGCTAAAATCCTAAAAAAAAAAAAGCTTGTTGTTATAAATATCCATATTCTTTATACTTAATTTCATTTTCTTCAAAGGTATTAAAGTATTTGCTATTTGCGTGCTTCAAATTCTTTCCACGAAGCATGTAAGTATTGATTATAGGACTTATGAGCAACTATTCATTAATTTTAGTAAAAATCAAAACTTAAGTAGTTTTTGCTTCTCGTGGAAGTTCAGCATTCCTCCTGATTTTACACAGAATGCACCTTCCCATTCTGAGATTAAAAATAAATAAATAAAATTGCATCACTGAAAAGTCCATGTATTCTATGTGTTCTCTTCATCCGATTTGTTTGTTTTGGGTGCTAGCGCCTGCAAGCCCAAAACTTCTTGGTGATGGTGCCTTCCTGCTCCCCTTGTGTGTGTTTATTAGGCAGTAAGCAAACTGATAAACCTTTTCAAGAGGAGGCAAGTCCATCTATCGATCTGTCTCAGGCTGACAGCCTCAAACTCTTACAGGGCTTTGCCCCATGTGCTAGGTTAAACCAAAGTCACCCCCTAGAAAACCACACTAAGCTCTGAGCTCATGTGGGCCTGGATAACTACAGAGGTGTGTATTTTAAATTCATATACTTTATAATAGTTCCCAAATTAAATCAAGTCAGATTAACTCTGCTAGAAGGGAGGAGTGGCTCGTGGTCCTCTGATTGCCAAATGACCTACATATGACCTCATCCCTAGTTTCTGACGTATGCTGAGGACAAAGATCCTTATTCTATTCTTTTCCAGTATTAGACTGTTGAGGTGATAATATTTTCCTGCCGG
Organism: Phainopepla nitens; assembly: GCA_013400175.1. Lineage (NCBI taxonomy): Eukaryota > Metazoa > Chordata > Aves > Passeriformes > Bombycillidae > Phainopepla > Phainopepla nitens. The sequence goes on from VXBQ01004798.1 coordinate 106,969, forward strand.
GAAGTGTCTGAAAAATTAGCCTCTTCTGCCTCAGTCTTGCTTTTCCTATAGTGAAATTTAAAAAAACAACAAACCAACTTGGAAGGGTGAAAGAGAAAAGTAATATGGCTTTCTTCCTTAAAAATAATGCTTTCATGTAGTTTGTTGCTTTCCTTGGGGGAAAAAAAATGTCTGAAAGCAGAAGAAAATGAGGTATACTTTGTTACCCTTAAAGCAGTCATAGGGTAGGGAATAATAACTTCGAGGTTAATCCCTTGCCCCTTCTTTTTTTTGTGTGGGCAAGGAATCTTTGGGACATGGTGAGGCAGAGGGAGAATCCTGTAAATTTGATGTCTTAATCTTGGAGCTGTTTTTCATGAGAGACATGAACTGACAGAGGGCATGTCTGCAATAATTTGATTTCTGTGATGTTTTTCTGTACAGCATGTTGAAGTTAGCCTAAGACTGGGGGAGGAGGGAAGTAAGTTTTCAAGGATGTAATTATTGAATCCATTAAAATAATAATAGTAATAGTAATAATATTGTTGATAATAACAATAATACCCTGAAAAGAAACAATAAACCTGGGGTGGATCTTTGTCACATAATTTTATACCTTCGAGTAAGTGAAGCTGTCATCAGGATCCTCTTTGGAAGCTGTTTTTGCACAGTTCATTGCTGGCAAGCAGCCAGTGATAGGAACTGCAGCCCAGCTTGCTGTAGCTGCCAGAGTTCTGTTGTGTAGGAAGGGAGCCCAGAATAGCAGCCTTCTTACTACCTCCCTCAGGGTGCTTTAACAATTTCTCAAAGGTCAGTAGAAACTAGTTATCAATTAAAGGAGCTTTCTGTCTGCTTTTAATGTGTCTTACAGGTAGTGGAGGAAAAAGCTTTCAATTGCTTTCAAAACCTCCTACCTCTTTGTTGGGAATACCATGTGAGGATCCAAGGCCAGTTGATCTGTCGATATGATGTGGGGGTCAGCATCATGATAAGCCAGATGAGTAGGCTAAGGATGCTGCCTTGGTCAGTTTGCTCTGGCAGGAGAAGTATTGTAGCAAGTATTCAGTAGCCTGTCATAAAATGAGCATGCCCATAGAATTAGAAGCAGCCAGTCTGGCTCCCAGTTGTTTGATCTGCTCCCAAGAACAGTCTCTCTTGAATAATCTGTTTAGTTTATAAATCAGTCAAAAAAGACAGAATATCCTCATGGCAGGTAACAAATATATTTGTGAGATGGATCTGGAAAAAAAATGCCAAGTGGAGGATTTTGAGTTTTGCTTTCATTAAAAGATGAAGGAGAGTTTCATTGGGAAGCTTAGTGACAACTTGATATTGTTTAGACAGTGATCTGTCTGAAGAAAGATTAATGTTAATTAAAGTGGCATTGGAGAAATTCAGTAGATGACAGCAGCCAAGCTGGCTACAAGCTATTTTTAGAAAATTTACTTCATTGCACTTGGTATGACTCATTTATTAAGTTAACAGATGAATCAATGGATCAGCTTCTTATGGCAGTCCCTTAATGTGGAACTGTATATAAAGATTGTGTTCATATCTTTGGTCATAATTCAAATTATAAAAGCTGACCCGTATGGATTCAGTCCAAGTGTCTTGCACAAAATGGAGCTCTGCAATAATACTCCAGTGAGTCCATCTGAACATGGATGTATAGAGGGGCACGGGTGAAAATCAGCCAGAAGTCCAACTTGCACTATTTGGGATGTAACACAAATAACAAAAAGGTCAGCTTGTTAAAATAACGTAGTTGAGTTGTAATTTATTCCTCTTTTAGTTTTGTCATGAGTTTACTTTTTTTTTTTGAGCTGTGGTTCGTTGTTTCTTGCCTCTGCTTGAGCACAATTCTTCCTGGTTTTCAACTTTCCTTAACTTGGATATAGTTTTGTCTCTTCTGTGATGTTCTGCTTTAATTTGTGAAGTAGTAAAGCATCCATCTGTTCCAATACAACTGTGTTGGCCTTAGTTCAATTTATTTCCTGTATTTTGTTAATTTCTTATGTTGCTATAGAAACCTTGTTGTTTTCCTGAATTCTTTTCATGAACTTTCACGAACTCAGTCTGAAAAGATAAAAAAGACACTACATTTCTATTAGTTTTAAAACCTTTGTTAGAATAATTATATTTATTATTTTCTGATTATTTTTAAGGAATTTCTATCTTATCTTTCCTGATCATTGCCTCAAAGGCCTTCACCAGTTTAGCCCAGTGTAAGATGTGGTTTTTCATTATTATTGTGTCAGCTCTTATTTCTTCATCTAGGGATAATTTAATTTCTCTTTTGCAAAGAGATTAGAGAATTGGGCTGTCTGTATTACATACAAGGTAATACAGAGCTGATAAGAGTAGTGTCTGTCAAAATTTGAATATAAATGCTGGTACATTTGAGATTATCTCTTGCATGTACAAGTGAAACATTAAAGGTAACTGGTATTTAAAATAATTCCACTGTTAAATAATGTGGCTTGCTACAGTATAAAATACTGCAGTTTGGGAGAGAAAGACTTTGCACATTAGGTTTCTCTGCATGAACTTTGGGACCATCATTTCAGTGTACTGGAGGTAGCTCGCTGTGTATTTAGCTTTGCTCTTGGTGGGGTGTGTATTATCAGAGAAAAAATGCCATTTTTATTGGAGGATGCTGGGTGTTGAGTCATTCAAATTGAGAGCAGTATAATAAAATCAGTAAAAAAAGTTGAGTATGTGGAAGATGAAGAGTGACTCCGCTCAAAATTTGTGTTCCTAGTGATCTGAATTCTGGCCATTCTAACACGTTCTTTGCTGCATTATATTTTAGCATACAAAGCCCATTGTAGTTAATGTCTACTCAGGCTAGCTGGTCCTTTGCTCTTCTGATTGCAGTTATTGCTTGAATATTCCTGTTGTGATTAGGAATGGTACTGTAAAATATTCTGAAAAGAGCAACCTGCAGAGAGGTTTTTCACAACAAAGTGAAAACATGTGCCATGTGCAAACCTTCTGTCATAACCTGTGTATCATCCTATAGCTGAAATCTCCTGTATGAAAATGTCTGGTCTCTATTCTTTCAGATGTCAATAATCAAATCAAGGAATTGCACAATGACAATAAAGCTTCAAGACAGGTCACAATTGACGGTTACACTTAAATGTAATTCAGAGAAACACTATAAAATTTTCCTCAAGTTGGACATATCCATTAATGCATCAATTTTCAGCTTGCCTTGATTTTGCTGTTTTTTCTTAGCAATCATCACAATGTTTTTGTTTTTCTCTGTTACTTGTGTATGGGATATTATCCAGTCCCTTACCATTCAGACTTAACTGACTTTTGGAGGTTTGTAGTAGTGATGTGGCTGTGTTAGCTGCATCCTCCTACTGTGTGTGATGCCTTTAAACTTTTGTGGAACTCACAGCTTTACACAAAGTGTAAATTTTCACCAAGTGAAATGTCTTTTTTATGTCCTTTGCCAGTTAAATCTGGTACCATAATCTGCTGTGGTGTGGATCTCTTGCAGAAGTTACAAGATTGACTGAAACCTAATGTTCTGAAACGAAGGAAGTATAGACTTCCTTAACAACTTCATTTCAAATCTGAGACCTTGATGAAATTGTATATTAATGTTCTCTGATTCTCTTCCAGCTTCAAATTTGTTATTGTTTATGTTTGTAGGCTGGATTTTTAAGATAAAGATGTCAGTGTAGGATTGTAAGTGGATTAAGAGACGTGATCTGGAGCTATCAGTGAGAGACTGTTTGTTTATTTAAACAGTAACATAATTTTTAATGTCTTTCAGAAATGTGGAGTTGTGGTAGCTGACATTTTACTTTTTAATAGTGATGCCATTTGAGCTGCAACTTGACCGATTCAGAGTGTGTTAAACTCAACACAAAACTTTGCAGAACTATTTGCATAGTGATGCTAATTAATGGTGTAAGAAAGTCAGATGAGTTTGCTGAGTCGATTATTCAGATTTTTTTTTCTGGTATTCCAAGAAAATGCTTAATAGTTGTGCCAAGGATGGCCAATAAAGAAGTCTGCCAGGTGGAATTCCATGTTGCTGGAGTGCTGGCAGCAGAGGTTCTGTATTCTCCTTCTGCTAGAGGGTAGAAAGTCAGTGATTTTTGAGGTACTCCAAAGTGCAGGCAGGAATGGATCTCAAAGAAATACAGGAAAGTTTCTTTCTTACGGACCTCGTTCCAGTAGCCATAGGCCTGGTCAGCTGCAATTTTCACGTGCCATCTGAGCCATTGCTTGTCATGGTTTGATGAAGCAATCCTTCATTGTGATGCTAAAGCAAATTTCTTGTAGCTGTCCCTAGAAACACCAATTGAACTAAAATAATGAAAAATAAAAGCTCATGTTTGTACTTGCATTGGCAAAATAGTTTCAGTTCTCTCCAGCTTTAAGCTCACTTATTGAATGGCAGCAATGGAAGTTGCAGAGGGAGAAAGCAATTGCTGCATTCTTTGTCCATCATGAATTTGGGTGTTGTAATATCTGAGCTCTGTCTCTACCTTGGAAATCATAGCTGAGGTCACCTGGAGCAGTGATGGACTTCAGACTTTTCCTATGCAGACCTTATCCTCTGTGTAAAACCTTCAAACAGTTCATTTACGAGAGAGAGATGGAAAGGCAGGACTTACATGGAAAATATTAATGCATTTTCTGTGTTATTCTCCTCTTCCCTTTTTCACTTGACTAAACAATATTTGTAATAAATTCAAGGTATAAGAAAATATCTGTGTAGAAAGACTGGCAATTGGAAAGAAAAACACCCATAATAGGGAGATAATTCAAATACACATTTGATAGATGTCTACTGGTTTACAAAAAATAGTTTATGTGACTTGCATTTTTGTAGGATCCAGAAAATGAGTAGTATTGCTGTGTAGAGCCAGCAGGAGGTCATTGGTGCACTTATATTTTTAGGTCTGAATTGTCACTATCAATGAGACTGCTTCATGAAATAAAAGAAGTCATGTCTGCATATCTCTGGGGAAAATGTAATATTAACCACCCTTTTTAGTACATGCTATTCATGCATCTTCAGTATGTGAACTATTCTTTACCATGATTTTTGCAGGATTTAAAAAAGTAATTTCAATGAGTTCCATGTAGAACAAAACCCTCTATTTTTAATGTGTCAATGCCAGCTATTACCCATCGCCCACTTTTTATTACCTATCATTAACTGCAGAGATTTTTGAAATGTGGAGGCTACAGGGTCTGTGTGATTTGTGATGTCTATACATGCACATTTAATTTAAAAATTTCAGTTTCTGATATTGTATTTGGATGCATTTGACTGTGTAGCAGCATAGTGAAATACTCAGCAGGTCAGGCTTCAAATATTAAAACTCATCCATATGCCTTAGACAATCAACAAGAAATCATAGAATATGATGATTGATTGCCATTAATATAAAAAATACCATCCTGATGATGGTAATTCTGCTCGGCTAACTTAATTGTTAAGGTGATGGACACCTTGTTTCTAGTATTTATGTTAATCACATAAGGATTTTTTTTGTCAGATAAAGAAAGGGGGCTTTTTGCTTTTGATTTGGGACTTCCTGGGTTTTACCTCTAAATCGGTAGAAGGAATATTGTGTTTTGGAACAAGTCATGAGACTATTAACATACTGTATTTTCTGTTACTGATTTTGAGAATATTTTTCTTCTGATTTCAGGTTGGGTGGGACTATATCTGCATACAAGATAGTGCCAGACGAAATAGAAGAAATCAAGGTACAGTATTACTGCTTTTCAACACTGAATTTCTTTGTTTGGAAAATTACAGAAATGTTACATTAAAAAGCCACATTGTTTCTTTCTTTGAAGTGTCTCGTAGGGGAGAGAGGAAAATGTCTAAAGTAAAATAATAAAATAATTAGATCCATAATTATGTATCTAAAATAGAATTTTAGTTATTTTTACAAATACAGTTTACCTTCAGCATAAGCTGACTTCAGCAGGATTTGTTTGATGCCAGAAACCTATTTCTGTTTTGCTACCTGAAGACAGATGGAGGACTATGATGAACAGTGAGTTATATTTTCATGACAAAAAAAATATATAGAGTGTCCTTCTGCTTTTGAGATCAAAAGCACAACCAAATTTTTCAATATTGTCTGTCTTAAGAAGGGGATAATACAAAGTAAAAAAATCGTTATAAACTCTTTGATTTTGAGTAGTGATAACAATAAATACTGAATTTTACCTTCAAAGTAATGTGCATTGTAACAAAACTGACTTTAGCCAAGTCCACTCCTGAAACATAGTTCAGCAATTTGTGTCAGTTTTGTTTTTCAGTGGAGTGAAAGATGGGTACTGGGGGGATTGTGGCCTGGATCTGGTAGCACTGTTAGTGTAGCTGATGCTTTATTTGATTGCTAGTAGGTCACTCTGACATATTGCTTGCTCATTGTGATTGCTGTGCTGTTTCACATACTCATTTTCAGCTGTGCAAAGAGAATTAAGAATAGTTCTAAAACCTTGTACCTTGTGAGGGGAAATGACTCTGTAATATCTGATGTAGACATGACTTTGCAGTGTGCAAATGGTGAGAATTTATTCCTCTTCAATTAGTATCAAACCCACTGCAAGCAAGTTGCTGCACAGTGACTGCCTGTATGATCAAAATTTATGTTTATCATCTAAGATTCATGGACTCCTCTAGCTTGAATTTTATCGAGGGGAGCACCGTTTATTACTGGATAGATCCAGTATTCAGACTTTGGTCTTGGAATCAAAGAAAGAAAGAAGGCTTTCAAAATTTAATAGTGGTATTTTCATGATGCTCAGAGAACTGCTCCAAAATTATTAAAAAAAATTTACAAAAACCCTAAACCACAATCTTTTTCCTTTAACATAAGAAAACAAATACCACAGATATTTTGTTAATGTTGAAGATTAAGAAAGCTGATATCTTTGCTTTCATCATACTAAACTGAGTTCAGTGAACAAAGTAAAATGGAATCTTGGGAGATAAGAAATAATTTTACTTTCATGAACTTACTGCAAGATTGGTAGTCACAGGAATCTGTCACCTGCTTAGGAAAACTGTTCTGAATTTTCAGCTTTTTCTTATTAGCTGGTGTTTAGGTGCCTGAGATCACAGGAGGCATCAAAGGATGGGTTATTCATTAGTCTCAGTTGTGCCAGGATGTAAGTGTGGAGGAAGGATTTCATTGTTCAAAGTCAGAGCTGTATAAAGTGTTGGGGAAAATCCCTTCCTTTACTTGTTTCTGGTAGCTGTCTTGTCTTGTTCAGGTAATGGGATTTTTAGGTTCTGTTGGAAGTCAGACCACTCCTCACACCTTAAATAAATTAATTTCTCAAACTGCAATACATGTTATTTATATTAAAAAGGCACTACTAGAAGATGCCAAGACAGATGAATATATATTGGATATCAAAAAGTATTATTTCATACATAGGTATTCTGAATAGCAGTTGGTAAACGGTGAGATGGAGTGTCCTTGCAATAAATGTAGGGGGTAGTTTTAACATCTGAAAGGCTCTCCTAGCTCATTTGAGTGGAAAAAGGAGAGAGCAGAAAATAGAAGGCAAATCAGCTTACTGGAATATTGCTTTTAAAGAGAAGAGAATCTTTTTTCATGCACTTAAATTCAGTTATTTTGCCTCACAACTGTCTCTCCCCTATTTAAAAATTTAATGAAATATGCAAAAATAATAACTTCACTTATAAAATCTGGTTTAACTTGATGGATTGTTGAATTGTATTTATGCGAGTTGTATTTTCATGTTTTCTGATGAAAGTACATCTGATGAAAATACATCAGGATGATGAGTCCTTAAAAAGTGAACTGCTTTTTTAAATGGCAAGGGAGATAGAGAGCAATTACTATGACAAATAAATAAGTCTCTTAGTATTTGCTTGTATTCTAGAAAAGGTGGTAGATTAACCTCTTTTGCAGCTCAGAATAACTTTTGAGAAAAACCAGTGTATTGATTTTGTTAATTCATGTGATTACATCTTAGGTAGAACACCATTTTAGGCATATGAATGAGGAGTACTTATGGCAGAAGTGATGGCATGTACCCTAATGAGTCTCATGCACCATACCAAGCTTAGGAAGGATTGTGTGGAACTAATCACCACTACAGTTCCACAGCATCAGTGGAACATCAGCATGTATCAGTTTGAAATTAAGTGTCATGGAACCTACTTTCCCTAGATTTATGTCATAGGTGCTTAGGTTCCCAAAGTGAGAACTCTCAACAGGTAGCCTTATCTAGATACCACCACAGGTCTCCCCCCTGAAAACTCTTCTAGAAGGTAGATATGTCTTCTCTCACATGATCATCTACTTCAATAAAAGAAGCTTTCACAGTGTGCATAAAGGGATGTACTACCATCTGCATTCCTGTCATTCCAACACCAGTTAAAGCAATGTCACTTCATTTTCAGTACCTGCTGGTTTTAAAATACTTCTGGAACTGATAAAAACAGTAAATACAGAAACTGCAGCACATCTCTGAGAAAGTGTCATTGTTTCAACTTTCTCTAGACTTCTAGTCTCATCAGAATTCATCCTGTAAGCAAGAACCTTTTCAAACTAGCAAAAAACCATTGTCAGATTTCAGCCTTGTTCCTCACCCACTGCAGTAGTGTGTGCCTGAAGGAGAGGCTTTCCAAGCCAAATGATTTTGTGTACATAGGGCCTGGCGAGCCTAACAGGTAACACTGGTTTTGATGAACAGCATGGAGATTGTCTCAAGAATAAAGATAAATTTATGACTACTACAGATTAGGGAAAGTTTACATGATGTGCCTATAGATTTATTTCAACAGTATCATCTTATGGTTTATAGAACCATGAGAGAGAGTCTTTTTGATTACAGCATTCTGCCATTACAAAGAAATATATATGATGTGGTGAAGGATGATTATTAGAGAAGACTCAGTGAATGAGAAAACTACTCATTAACAGATTTCTAAAAAAAAATACTTTATTTGCTAGGATTTGCAAGTCAACAGAAAGGAATTTAATTTTTTTTTTGTGTTGGGTTTTTAATGTGCTTTTGAATATATTTTTCATGTAGACATGTGCATGCATCTCATCTCAAGACCAGAAATTGATTTTGTAACAGGTCCTTAATTCATGACAGTAATATGCACAAGAAAGACATTGCCAGAATATTTCATTCCTATAATATTTGTGGCATGAGACAGATATTCCAGTGTAAAGTTAAGTGGTTGCCTCCTGTGGTAGTTAGTTTTAAGAAATCTTGTTAGAAATATTGTGTTAGTGCTGATTGTAAATTGTAAATTTAGGTGTAAAGCAGTTTTGGAGCAAGATGGGAGCATATTTTAAATTCTATTAACCACCCTTTCACACAGAGGCACACTTTATGCTCCTCAAGGAACACTCATAACTCTTCTTTATATACTCTTTAAATGAAAATATATATAAATAAAGTATTAAAGGTTGCGTTTAAGACTACAGACATGTTCCCCTGAATAATGGTGTAGGATAACTCTCTTTTTTTCTTTAGGAGTATGTGTTTAACTTAATAGATTAATATAGGAGAATTTTTTTGCACAGCTGAAACACATTCTTCTCAGATTGTGTTCAGTCTTTGAGAAAATAGACTCTAGTGATAATGATCCAAGAGTAGAAAATGATAAAAACTGTGAGGGAGAGTGAAGTAGCCAGAAAGGAAATGGTGAGCACTGTGTCTTCTTAAGAGGTCAGTTGCCCTAGATAAGTTAGGATTTCAGAAGTTTTTAACTTTTCCTCACGGTCATTTTTAGGAACAAAGGAAGTTGATTTCAGTGTCAGCAAGATGTATTTCACAGCAAAGCTGTACTCCCTGCCATCAAAAATAGGTAGCTTTGATATGATTACGATGAAAATCTGTCTGTTCCAAGACTTTCTCGGAAATCGTTTGCTTTGCCGACTTCGGTGACATACACATACAAAATGCTGTATCCCAGAATCCGGGTGTTTTGCGGGTAAGAGTAGCTGGTGAAAGTCATGCAAACTTTGTGTGCAGCCAAGAGATGCTGGCCTTGGTCATTCAAAGCATTTTCATATTTATCAATATGGCAAAAACAAGTAGCAATTTGTCAACAAATGCCAGTTTGTAGTCCCATATTAAAAAAAAAAAACAAACCACCATGAAAGAAAGGTAGTCATAACTACTGTGGTGCATAGTCCACAAGAACAGGGTTGTGGCTGAAAATATTTAGATGTCACAAAACTGATTTTGTGTCATCATACCAAAGAGTGGGGCAGTATTTAAATATCTCTTGCATCTTCTGCAGAATCAACCTTGCTTTACATGAACAGGGAGGTGTGTTCTCATCCCAGTTTTGCATAGGGGTTTAAGTCCTGAATGTGGTTTACTTCATCACTGTATGGACATTGACCTACCAAGTGTATCAGCCAAGGATCTTCACAGAAAGTTTCCCCAAAGCTTATGATAGGAGGCATCAGAATTTGATGATAATACTGAGATTATTGCTCCTTTATTTCTTTGGATCCAGCACAAATGAAAAGGTTTGCCCATTCAGAATAAGTTTTTTTGAAGAGGCTCAAGCTGTTTGAAGTGTGTACTCCCAGTAATCCTAAAGCACCAAGAAACTTTGCTATTTACCTTGCAGGAATGGTTCTGGTTCTCAGTTTTTCTGCCCAGGTTTTCCTTCATTTGCATCTCAAATTATAATTACTAACTCATAGCACAAGAGCTCTTACTAAGCATGACATAAAAGGGTATTATCCACTGAATGTCTGGTGCGTATTAACAAGTAGCATCTCTATAGACTCTAAAGCTTACAGATACAAGTTTAAAAAGATTTAAAGAGCATATGTGATGGTCAAGTCCCATGTCATTCAATTAGATTGCCAGTTATGTGTGTTGGCTAAAACTGAGGGCTTGTCTTTTAACTCTCTTAACATGAACTCAGAGTCTGACCATCCAGTAGACAGTGTCATTGTACTTCTGCATCCAGGTAAAGAAAGTTTCTAAAACCTTTTGCGAATGTCCTAACCAGTAACAAAAAATTGACACTGAGATGTCAACTTAGTGTATTTACTTAATGTAAATCCCTAATAAACTTGCAGGTTTGGTTTTCCTGCTTGCTTCCTGGGTTTTCGTGAAGGACACTTTCTTATGGACATGAATCCAGCTAGGACAATTGAGAAGTGGAATGTGTTAAGCTAAAATAACTTTGTCTCATCATATTTCCCTGTAAACAAGGTTGACCTGATGTACACACAGATTTCCTGAGTTAATTTCCAAATCCTGAGTCAGCAGAGTCAATCACTCACTAGTGTTCTTTTTCAAGTTACATGTGTCATTGTTTGGATGACAGAAAACTCTGTTTTTACTTGCTGTATTAATCCTTAAATGTTGTTACAGATGTTGTTTCCATGCTAGAGAGAACTAACATTTTGTGTGGGGGATTATGTGACAAAATTGTCAAAAACTTTACATTAAACAAAAAACTACTTTCCTTTAATTTTTCATCCGTGTGTGTATGCATTTTTCCTCCAAGCTGGAGATTTGCAACCCCTGCAGTATTGATAATATACTCTTGGCCATGCATTTGTGCTTCACTCTTGTAGTTCTTGTCAACAGTTAATTATTTATATTATATTTATATTATTTATATTATATTATATTGTATCCTGTTATATTGCTCCTAGTTGACTGTGATTTCATCATCTGTTGTATTATGTCATTTTTTTCTTCTCATGAGTCCTTTGTTGATCTAAGTTTTGTTTCTTCTAAAACTGGTTTTGCCCTTTTTCCGGAAAGTGCAGTCTGTATTACATTGGGTCCTGACTCTAGGCCTTTGGCGCCAAGCGTGGCTGTGCAAGCCTGAATAGTCCAGGCACAGTCTCACACCAGTGAAATATGAGTGTTTCTTGAGAATGCCTTTTCTACTGTGGGATTTTTTCCCACCTATGAAGCCATTAGTAGTTGTGAATATGAGTTTTGACTTTTGGATTGTTTCTGCTCTGATAGGTTTGAGACTGTTTTTGCTTGGAGGACATGACTGTTCTCCATGCTCTAACTTTTGCTATCTCAAGTTATTGTATGGAAACTCCCTAGGGAGTACTCACTGAAGGGGCTTTTCATCTGTTTCTCTCATCTTCTGTGGATGATGGATAGTCACTGCAATCACAGACTCTCAACCAAAAAAACACCTTTACAAAAAGAATGTAAAATGAGAAATGGCTGAAGTGTCTATCAAACTCTGATCTAGGACTGCTGAATGCATCAAAAGCATTCCTCTGCTTTCCTGGCAAGGGTATCAAATGCCCAGACATTCTGGATGAAAGAGTATACTCGCGAACTTTCCACGTGAAAATAGGAATTGTCACTTTTTGTTTTCCTCCTATCTTCCATCTTATGTTTCATAGGCTTAGAGACTTCGTGTCTCTAGAAATGAGACCACCTCACCAAGTTACCTTGCTCTTCCAGGCTGTCTTGAGTATAGAAAATGCTGAAGTATTTTTATAAATGACTGTTCCCTAATGTGAGTAGGATTTAAGCAAATGCATTTTATATTGTATTGTGGAACTTAGTCTTATGAACATACAAAAGTTTAACCTGTCGTTTGCAGATCATGGAGTATTGCCACATAGGGAAGGGAAGGGCAGGAAGACCATGCATCCATTTAATTTGAAATGCAATGCTAACAAGACAAAATAATTTTAGTAATATTTTTATTTACTTTCTAAAGCAAACAAAATAGTTCTGTAGTTCTGCAAACAGAGAACAAAAATAGCTGAAAGTTAATTTACAAGACAAATCAGTATATTGTTCATCCTTTAAGCATTTCTGGTTGCCCAGCATTTAAACTGTTGCCCTTAAGGGGAGACATTAATGTGTATCAGATTTTTCATTACCACAGACCTGTTTGTTTATTCAGTCTTTCTTAATTAAATATGTTAGAAACAGGATTTGAAATCTCTCGTTGTTTTCCAGCATGAAAAATATCTCTGCCTCTCTCTGTGGCTGTAGTAACCAATTTTGTCTCAATTCCCTCCATTTTTGCTAAATACATATCTTTGTACCAGCCTTCACCTGAATCCTAGTTGGTTCCTGGGGCATCTTCTGACCAGCTCTAATTCATCTTTTGTAATTTTCATCTGACCCCTTGTACTGGGCAATGTTTTCAGTGCCTTCTGTTCTCACTGGAAAAGTAATTTCTTAAATGAGATGTCACTTAGCATGAATGAGAGGAGAAAACATGCTCAGCTTCATTAAGCAGCAAATAGCTTTTGGCAAGTGTATAAGTAAACCAAGTTTATATAAAAGCCCTAATAATTTTCCACGTGACCTGTTACATTAAGTTTTGGTTGGTTTTATTTACCCAGTAAGAATGTATTCTGATTATTCTTATTTGAGATCTATGAAGGAAAACTTTGTTATCTTATCAAAATGGATAATGTTTTAAGTAATTAAGGGCTTGACTGAATTTGAAGGAGATCAATATTATGTTCATTTCTTGTGGTAAATTTATTTCTGAAATATAGTATTTCTTTTTATGATTGTCACAATAGGTGAATGCTGGACATGTATATATAAGGAAAAAAAGCCATCAGGGTTTTCTTCGTTTGCATTTTTTTTAAAAAAGCCCCAAACCTTCAGATTCTATATGCTTTGTATGTAGGGAAAAAGAGATCAGGAGTGTTATTTGGGGTTTTTGTTTATTTGTTTGAGTTTTTTAAATAACCCTTGGTTATACAGCTATTTACAGGTTGTATCTTAGTGAATTATGAAAATTATTATTTGTAGAGAAATGAAATATTACTGCAAATAAGGCCATATTTAAATACTGAGTAGTTGGGTGACAAACCATCTGATGAAATTCAGCAGAGATTAATGTTAAATGATGTGTATAGGAGAGGTGAAAAAATCCCCAATTCCAATTTGCATATAAAATAGGAGTCTGTAATTAGACTACTATGATCCAAGAGTGAGGGCTGAGCAGTGTACTGAGGTGGTTGCTCTTAGCTCAGTGTTCCAGAGCAACTGAAGAGGTGGAGGCCTGGGTGCCGTGGGGCTGGACTGAGGAGAAGGGAGCCAAGACCAGAACACTGAACCTTTTCTCTTCTGCGTGAGCCTCTGGTGCCACACTGTGTACAGTGGCGTGTGAAGGGCTCTTCCCCTAATCACTGAAATGGCACTGTAGCACTGAAAAAGATTCAGTCAGATTATAAAAATTATCTAATTTATAGAAACGCTTTCTTATGGGGAATGGATAAAGAGACTGGGACAGAAATGTTCACAAGTGGCACATTTGGTTGCATTTCAGCAACATTCTTCCTTATTTATACTGCGTTTTTAAAATTAGCTCTCATTCTTAATTTATGCAAATTTTAAGACTGCCTGAAAGCAGGTGCCAAAGTTTTGATTATGTGTTCTCTATTGGTTGATTATGGACTGACTGTAAGAAAAAAAAAGAACACACAGAGCACAGCAGTCATCTATCAGAAAGCAGTTTAATACACCACGTTTTTCTGAAAAAGATTTGCAACTGGTAGACTGAAGATAAACTACACAATTCTAGCAGAATTGTTTTGCTTTCATAGTATGTTTTTAGGTGATTTTTAAGCTTGTGTTTTAATATTTGATTGGAAACCACAGTAGGAAGACACCAAAAACTACACAAGCCTCCCTGTGACATGCAAGCTTGTAACCTGTATGGATAGAGTGATGCTTAGTACTTCACTGTGTGATTGCACCTCATTCAACTTCTCTGATAATTAATTAGGTTTTTTGTGGTGCCCTATTCCTGTTAGTGACCCTGGCATATATAAGGTCTACTGTCTAAAACAGAATATGAAACATGAAATGTTTTTGACAGAAAACCAACCAGAAACTTCCTTCAAGGAGACATCATAAGGGAATGGTACAAAAGTATTGACATGTTGAACGGTGGCTAGAGGCATTTTATTTACTCAAATCCTTTCTTTTATCGGTTGCACAAGATTGGTCTAGATGAGATTTTGTGCTGATGAGCTGTATCTGAGCGCCAATGTAAAATGAGAAAAATGAAAAATGATAAGTGGATTCTATGTTTTATTGAGTATGTTGGATAAGTGGCTCTTCTCATCTCTGATGGTGTGCAGAGCTGGAATGTTGGCTTAACTGATGTCCTAAAGGCTTCCAGAAATGGATGTCTTCCAGCAAAATAAAATCAGAGCCAAGTGTGTAGAGACAAATTTAAAAATGCCTGCCTTAGCCCTAGCCACCCTGTCCTTGGTGCCAAGAACTGAATATCTATCTTGAGTCATGTCTGTGTTACCAAGTCATTCAAACCAATAAAATGCATCTATCTATAAAGTAAAGCATGTGGTGCTGGAAATCCAGCATACATCATATGTTCTTTGATATGTTTTACAAACTACTTCCAGTATTATTCTGTGTGCTTATTAACAGCTGGAGTGGATTACACATGCTGCTGAAGTCCATCTTCCAAATAAATTTTATCTGAAAGGACTCCAGTTCATATGATCAAAGGCTTCCCTGCAATATGCCAAAGTCTGTTAAGCAGAGAGGCATTAAAAGTGCCTTTTTGTACTAACAGGCTGTGGTAGATGTGTCCTAAGCCTCCAGCCGGCACATGTGTTTCCATAACACAGCATGTCAGGTTACAAATGCGAAATTCATAACAGAGTACCATTGTTAGCAGCAAAACTCTTGTCTGAGCTAAGTACTTAGAGAGTGCCCAGCCCTTCTGGCAGACTATTCAAAGAAAAAAGCAAATGATAGTCTATACCAGCGGTCTTCAAATGATTTGACCATCTACTTTATCAGTAAAGAATTTTTGAACATTTACCCTCTAATAATGTATATTCTAATATTTTCTCCCCGCACTAAAGTGGATCATAGAATCATTTGGTTGGAAAAGACCTCAAAGGTCATCCAGTCCGAACTGCCCAGTCCTCTGCTAAACCATGTCCCCAAGTGCCCCATGTATATGTTTTTTAAATACCTCCACAGATGGTGATTCCACTGCTTCTCTGGGCAATCTGCTCCAATGCTTGACAACCAGTCTAAACCTTCCCTGGTGCAACTTGATGCCTTTTTCTCTTGTGCTGTCACTTGTTATCTGAGAGAAGAGACTTGTACCCACCTTGCAACAATCCCCTTTTAGACAGCTGTAGAGAGCAGTAAGATTCCAGCTGAGACTCCTCCAGGCTAAACATCCCCAGCTCCCTCAGACATTGGTGTATTCCATATTAAAAATACTGTATTGCAACAGTTTTAAGGAAGGAAGTCCAGCAGATATGTTATCAGACTGAAAGAATTTCTTCCCCTGAAGTTTGTTTCTGTGTCATGATAAAAAAGCTTTCCCAAGACCTTCCTCTGTTTTTTGTTGGGGGTTTTTTCCAAGATAAAAAGCCTTATTGTGTCCATGAGCATTGATAGCCACTATATTTTATCTGCTGTTAAGTTTGTGTGGTCAATAGTTTGTGAAACTATTTCTTTTCATGGTTTTTACCTAAGGGAACTAATAGTGATTCCACCAGGTAAGAAGAGGACAGACACAAGAGCAGGGTGCATCTTGGGTGGAGGCATCAGATTGCTAAGGAAGTGGGATTGATATGGACAAATTATCTCAAAGAGCTATGGTTCTAACAAAAGCCAATTAGTTTTGCCATGGCATGTGTAGAAAACAGTGAATAAGTATTTGACTGGACAACAGTAGTATTATATATTTGGGTGCAAGATTGTGCTTACCAAATGGAATGTTTTGATACTGCAAGACATAATGTCATTTGTTGTGTCTGAAGCCACAGTATTTGCTCTTCTGGATTATCCTTGAGCTCACTACAGAAGCGTTTCTTAACATGCAGCTATTTGGGCAAAGAAAACAATTCTTTTCAAAATAAAGACTAATGTAAGGTTAAAGTTTGATGTTTTCCTTTTCATTTCCTCTGTGGTTTTGATATGTTAGTTTTCTGGATTCCTCCATGATAAAGTAGGTAGCTTTTTGATACTATTTACAGTAATACTGTTTCTGTATTTTTCAATTATAGTAGGGTTTCAGAACTTCTGTGACTCAGTTGTCCTAAAGGAAAGGTATAAGGGAGGGAATGCTCCCAAATCCTCAAAGTTCAGTAAAGGTGGAGTGCTTGAAGAGTTTCAGTTTTTAAAATACATTCTTATAAAAAAGACACAAAATTTCTAGAATTGCTCTGGCAGAAACAATTGCATTCAATTTCAGCTGCCTCATCATTATGACAAGATTAGGTAGGACCTAAGACTGTAAAGGTAACACATATACTCCCTTTCAGCATTTCTGCATAGAATGATATTTCTGTTTTCCCTCAATATTTGTCACCTACTTTGTTACTGTTATGCTCTATCAAAATACCCTTGATTTTAAAATTATAAATATGATAACATTTTCACTGAGTAGCTCCAGTATCAAGATGACATAAACCTCTCTTTTAACAAATAGGCTGATCCCCTCTGGAAATTTGTACTCCTGAGTTTTGTCATTTCAACGGGTTCTTCTGTGGTTTTGGTAGTTGAACATAATTTAACATGAGTGAGAATTACTTAAGATGTATTACTTTGGAAAATGAAACTGTGTCTGAGGATACCTCATGAAGAGAAGAGGTTAACATCAAGATGTTTTTAAATTCTTGTCCTTCTTTAACAAAACAGAAAATAACCTTTCTTTATCTATTTGAAATATGTTCTGTATTTGCATAAATATTTCTAGGGAATAATGCTATATAAAACAGTGTGAAAATAAAACTGACGGTCATTTGGCACACTGAAGCTAACGCTTGAGTTTTATGGAATATCTTGAGGCTCTGAATGACAGCAGACAAATAATGTCAGGCTGTTTTGAAGGAAAGATGACCAAGTTTAAAATCAGAGAGCTATAAAGAATTGCTTTACATACAAAAGCTCCAAGTGCCTCTAAGTAGTGTTCCAAACTCTGAATGCTTCGGTTGGTAAGAAATCCAAAGAGATTGTTACGTTTTGAAAATAAAAAAAAGAGTATTTGTGAAGTAGTATGCTCTCAGTGTAACTAAAGCTTTTGCAAACATGATACCCACTACAGAGTTGACTTCTCAGACACCCAGCAAAATAACTAAGAAATCAAATCTCACAGATAATGGAAAATTCTGAGTTTTCTGGGGATTAAATATTTTCTGCAGACCTGATTATTAAAA
This sequence comes from Phainopepla nitens, assembly GCA_013400175.1. Taxonomy (NCBI): domain Eukaryota; kingdom Metazoa; phylum Chordata; class Aves; order Passeriformes; family Bombycillidae; genus Phainopepla; species Phainopepla nitens. The sequence goes on from VXBQ01004798.1 coordinate 125,127, forward strand.
GTGCTTAGTACAAACATATTTTGATCATTTAGCCAATAGCTGATATACACGCATGAAGCTTTCTTCATAGTGACACCATTCCCTACCTTTGCCATTTTGCTTTGATTAAAACAACTGAGCTACTCCTCATGTGTTTGGATACCCAGGCATTTTTACAATGTGTTGTTATATATAAATGTTTTATACAAAACAACATGAGATTTTAATATTTTACACATTCAGAATATTTTGAATTTCAGTGTTTTGTTGCACAATTTTAGTATCTTAAACTCTTTAAAAATCAATCCCTATATTTGGAGAAGTAGTATTTTAACAGAGTCCTAGTTTTGCAACAGGAAAAACAGCTGATAATGTTGCAGTTCATCTAACACCATGGCAGTTTCATAATATACAAATTGAAAAAAAAAAAGGCTTTTCCTCACTGGTAGAATAAATAGCTAATTTCAGAGTAGCTTTTGTCGAAAAGCTTTTTAAATTTACTCTGCTGGATCTCTACCAATAAAAAGATTATTTGATATGTTTGAGCACTTATATTGCCTTCTGAGAATCGCTAAATAATAGGGAAAGAAAACCAAAGGCAATATTCTTACCATCCTTGTAATTATGTATTTTGAATATGTATGAAATGTGAAATTAACATGTGGTCAGCTATTTTCAAGTTTTATCCTTTCTTGTGACTTTAATTAAGAATTTGTTCTGTCATAGAACAAATTTGTCATTTAGGTTTTAAAAGACCTTTAAGATCATCAAGGCCAACTGTAAAACTTTACACTGCTAAGTCCACCATTAAATCATATTTCCAAGTACCCCATCTCCATGTCTTTCAAATACCCCATGGACAGTGACTTCACCTCTTCCATGAGCAGCCTGTTCCAATGCTTGGTAACCCTTCTGGTGAAGACATTTCTTCATAGGATCTAACAATCTAGATCTAGCAATCTAACCCCCCTGGCACAATTTGAAATGGCTGCCATTCCTCTTATTTAATATTTTTTATTATATAAAATAAATATGTAATTTATTTATTATTTATTCCTTATTACTTGTGAAAAGAGACCAAACCCCACCTCTCTACAGCCTCCTTTCAGGTGGTTGTAGAGAATGGTAAGGTCTCCCTGAGCCTCCTTTTCTGCAGGCTAATCTCCTTCAGCTCCCTCAGCAGGTCCTCATCAAAAACTTGTGCTCCAGGCCCTTCACCAACTTCATTGCCTGTCTTTGGATACATCATCAGTAGTCACAACCTAGTTCTTCAAATTAATACATGGGACACAAGTTTTTCTCTGACTGCATATTTAATGTCACACTTAAATCACTTCAACATGTAGGTTTCAAAATAAGGAATAAGATGCAATGCATCAAGCCCACAGACAAATAACAAGTTTCTTGTACACACAGGGCAGATAATAGCTTAGTAATGCAAATTAAAAAAATAAAATCAATTTAAAATTGAAACTTCAGTATAAGCAATTTAAAATGGTTTTCTAGATCACTGGTATTTCTCTCGTGCAAGACTCCCCATGGAAACCTGTTTTTTTGCTCTTTGCCATTGTAGATTATCTGCAGGGAACTGAAGGTAACATCCAAAGTACAGAGTTTGCAAAAGAATTAAGCATTTTCTTATCAGATGTCAGTCAGACACTGTAATCTATCCAAAGAACAGAAGTTTCTGATGAAATTTTTTGTATAAGTAGGTCAGTGAGAAATTTAATGTCTCCCTACAAAAGTATTATTATAATAAAAGAAGCCTAAAGGTGTGAAGTCTGTTTATGGTACTAGCCTGCAATTATTTCCTGAGCAAAATAGTATTCTCTTGTCAGAGTTGTAAGTTAGGATGGCCAGATGTTAACTTGCTAGTTAAGACCTTTAACTGAATATATTTAATTGAAGTGGTAGTCTATTTTCCTGTGCCTCAGTTTTATCATGGATTTTATTAGTTTGTTTTTTTTTTTCCTAAGGATCAAAAATATAGGAAATTCAAATTTTCCTAAATCAAAAAATTTGGTCGGTAAGTTGCTGTCTGAAAAAAAAAAAGTCTTATTGCTCTTGGTTTTTAGTGTAGAAAGCTGTATCCTGTTCATTCAAATAAAATACATTTAGTGTAGCCAATGGTCTTACATTTTCTTGGTGATATTTTGAAATTTGGGTGACAGACAAAAATTGCTTAGAGTTTCCTGCTAAATATATCAGCTTTTGGAGTTAGAAGTGAAAGCTGAAACAGGAGCTAAAGACTTAAGGGACTACTAAATGATCTGTGGCATTTAGGAAGGGATGGCTTGAAAATTGGCTTAATTTTTTCAGGTTGTTTAGTATGGATGGTTAGAGCTGCAAAACCAACATTACTGTGCTTAGATTCATTGGTACAAATGTAAAGGCTCTTGGAAGATTGCTGCTATAGAATTATTGGATTCCTGATAGACCTGATATTTAACCACAGATTTATAACTCTTAGCAGAAGAAAAAAAAAAAAAATCTTTGATTTCTCTTTAATGTTTTCAGACATCATAGTATTAGTGAGCCTGGAGAGAGAACTCGGACAGAAATTACTTGAATAGTAATTGCAACAAAAAACAGCCTCTCCTTCTGTAGTCAGAAGTGATGGGTCTTGAAATTAAAGGAATTCGGTGTGTGTGTATGTGTGTTTTCTGTACTGGGGCAGAAAGCAAGAGAGAGGGCAGATCTCTCTGGATCTCAGTAAGAAAGACCTGACAAAAAATACCTGAATCAAATAACTGCTTTTATAAAGCAAAGGAAGGGGAGGAATATAGGTAGCAAATAAATCTCACTCCCTTCAGATGCGAGGAACTGTGTGTTCTTGCAGCATCAGATCAATCTGTGGATGGATTTCCCAGCTCATGAGAAATTTTTGCGACTCTTTAAGGTAAAGGAAAGCCGTGCTGCTGGTGTAATCACCAGTACTGAACTGGAGCTGCCTACAGACTCCTCCATTACAGTGAGGTGGATGAGTCTGTTATTTGGCCCAAGAGGTTTGTGCAGCATGACACATTCCTGAAAACCATGCTGGAACATAGAGCACTGGGCAACCTTCTGTGGGAACTTCAAGGGAACTGTTATGTGGATTGCTAATTCCTTGATGTACAATGGCTTCCTGCTCAGGAGCACTACAACATAAGAAATGTTATAAACAGCAGTGTGTGGTCCTTGCTTTCCAGAGGGCGTTACCCAGTTGTTGCTCACAGATGAAATTTATTGCCTATCTCCCTCATCCACTAATGCCACCTACTCTCTCTTTCTGAAAATACTATCTGTATGACTGTACTGCCTGTGTAGGCTCTTTATCACACTCCAGCACTAAAGTGGCAATTGTCTCTACAAGGGAAAGCAGCAGTCCAGAGATAACATATACTGCATGCATCATAATCCCCAAAGTAGGATGTGTGGGAGATGATACAACTCTTTGAAAGGGGCAATATGCTATTTTTAGTTATTTCAATGAAGCCTTTATCCTAAGTTGCATTGAGCAGTTGACTGTAATATGATTTGACCTTGTCCAAAAAGGTAAGTTTTGCAATTAAAAATATACAATCACTTACATAAACATTTTCATGTAACAGACCATATGTTAGAATAATGGTATATAAAGCAGGTGATACACAGTTGAAAAGACTCATTATTTCTTATGCAACTCTTCTTTGAACTATATAAATAACTCTGGATTCTGGTAAAGGTTACCATGTGTGTCTTCTTAAATCTTTAAAATAACAAACAAGTACTTCTAGTCCAGAGGACTTTCCTTGAGTTCTGGAAATTGCATCTAGACATTACTCAGACTTTAGCAAGGAGGGTTCTGATCAGTGCCACCAGATCTGGTTGGATGCCTGTCACTAGCGGACTCTTCTGAGGTTCAGTATCGGGCTCAGTATTCATTACCTTACTCATCAATTGCTTGGATGAAGGGCAGATGTCTCCTCAGCAAGTTGACTGATGACACAAAGCTGGGAGGAGTGGCTGATAGCCCAGAGGGCTGTGCAGCCCTGCAGAAGGGCCTCAGCAGGCTGGAGAGATGGGCAGAGAGGAGCTGTCTGACATTCAACAAAGGCAAGTGCAGGGTCCTGCACCTGGGCAGCAATAACCCCATGGAGCAGCACAGACTGGGGGCTGAGCTGCTGGGAAGCAGCTCTGTGGAGAAGGGCCTGGAGGTGCTGGTGGACAACAAACTGTCCCTGAGCCAGCAGTGCCCTGGTGGCCAAGAAGGCCAAAGGGGTCCTGGGCTGCATTAGGAGGAGCATGGCCAGCAGGTCAAGGGAGGGGATCCTGCCCCTCTGCTCAGCCCTGCTGAGCCTGACCTGGAGTGCTGTGTCCAGTTCTGGGCTCCTCAGGACCAGAGAGACAGGGAGCTCCTGGAGCAGGACCAGTGAAGGGCTCTAAGATGATGAGGGGACTGGAGCATCTCCCTTACAAGGAAAGGCTGAGGGAGCTGGGCCTGTTCAGCCGTGAGAGGAGGCGACTGGGAGGGGACCTCATCAATGTCTGTCAGTATCTGAAGGGAGGGTGTCAGAGGATGGAGCCTTGTGTGGGAATGGTGCCAAACATCTTTACCAAGTTTAGAACAAGAAGATGTTAACCCTAAAGGCCCAGCTAATTTCTGTGTTTGCTGAGGATGCTATGAATCTGGTGGAAAGCCACTGTATGAGTATGTTGCTTGTTGTGATTGAAAACAATCACATGCGTGGAGTGCTTGAGACATATTTGGAGTGTTACAAAATTAGCAAGAGGCCCTAATATTCAATTAAAAGGCAGTGGCTTATCTGTAAAGAAATAAAATACAAGGGAGCTCACATGGGAGAGAGAACAGGAAGAGAAAAAAAACACCTGTGGAACTAAAAGCTGTTACACTGCATCAGTGTGTTTTTTCTTCACTGACATCTTGATACCAACATTTTGATATTTTATGTTTAGATATTTTTTTTATATTTAGATTGTTTCTTACATTTGGATTTTCTTTGCTTTTGATCCCATCAACAACAGCCAGGCTCTTCTTGGTGTTTTCAAGCTAGGACAAGAAGCAATGGGCAGAAAATGATGCACAGGAACATGAGGAAGAACTTCTTTACTGTGCAGGTGACCCAGCACTGAAGCAGGTGGCCCAAAGGGGTGTTGGAGACTCCCTTCTTTGCACAAGGTTTTGTCCAGGTGATTCTTGAATATCTCTGCAGCAGTCAAGAGACTTGATATGATGGCTGCAAGCATTTGTAAGGAGAAAGCATTTTATGCTTCTCTCCTTCTGATACTAATGATTAGTATTTATTTTATGATTTAATCAGTAAAGTTTGGCATATGTCTTTAGAAAAACAAGAGATGACAAATGATTCTGTTTAGAATCATCCTTTTCAACTCTTTTCATGTATTTCTTTGAACTTCCTTCATGTCTTAGTCAACCTTTGTGGCTTTGTTAACCTTATGAGACCAGGTTGAGCTATCTGTTCTGTGAAGCATTTGCTTTATTAAGCTTCTGTTTGCTCTATATGTAGCAACTTTGTCAAATTAGGAAGTCTTCTTACAAAGTTATCTCCGGTTTAGTTGGCTCAGAAAAATATACCTGTTTTATTTTTATATACATACAGTCTTTATCATATAACAAAGTGATAACCTGTCTTTATGGCACAAAATAATTTCTGAGAATTTAGGAGCTTAGAAACAATGGTGATCAGAATACAAAGAATTTTTTTCAAAAGTGCTGTAGGTTATATATTATATCAGGCTGTATATTATTTTGCCTGAGAGATTTCCAACACCCATAAAGGCATGTTTGAACAACCTTAGTAACCTGGCAAATTTTAGTTTCATTTATACCAGCTGCAGAAACAGTTGGAAGATGATTTTAAAATCTCTTTAGTATTCTGAATGCTTTTATTGCCCCCTGATTCCAAGCAATTTTGTTGTTAGGATGTATCAAGAAAAAATGAGCATTTAAAAAAAAAATGTTCCAAAAGAGAAATGACCTGAAAGCTTCAGCTCTTAGGGAAAGAAGTCTTTCTGATATGAATTGTTCTGCATTAGTTTTCTCCTGAGTATAAGAGCTGAAATCTTTGATTGCAGTGGGATTGGCTAATGCTAAGACACCTCTGCAAGCTGCAATGGAAGCAGATGATGGGTCATCAGATTCTCTGGTCTCGTAACAGCTTTCACCCAGTATTATGTAATAGCTATAATCCTTTGGGCCTACAAGAGAGATTCTGCGTGAACTGAATTCTTAAAATGTCTTTCCTTTGAAGAGAATGGCCTTTCCAGTTCAGTAATTCAGTCACTCTAGTAAGTTTGTTTCAGTCTTACAGGTGCAAAAAGGTTCTTTCTCTGCATTTTACTCTTTGGATGCTTACACTCGCTTAGGAATAAGCAATAACGTAATCAGCAAGGCAGCCTATTACTAGTTAATGCTATTATTTTTTTATTGTGCTCTATCTTTATTAAAAAAATGAACAACTGGGGCACATAGGGAAAAATCTTTTTTCTATAATGATCATAGTTACTCATTTTTCATTGCCTTCAACAACTGTTAACATATTTCTTGCATTAATAACCATCAATGAATTTCAATTGATTTTTGTACTTTCCTTATCACTTTTTGGGAATCATTTTCAGGGTTTCCAGGATTACTCCTACTCAGCAGGTAATGGAGAAGTGCAGACAATCTAATCAGATCCAGAATACTCCGGTCTTCTTTGTTTTGTTGCATATATACCTTTCTCTTTGTTGTTAGCCTATCCCTATCACAAGAATACATCAGAGCAGGATGTCCACATCTTCCTTATTTTTAGAGAACTAAAGGATATTGATTTGTTTTGAATGAGGGAGCTTCTTTACTGATGCTTTATTATTTTCTGGAAACTAAATCTAACAATGAGTATTTGACCTGGGAGTCATTCACCATCTAGAATTGACGCTCTCATAGATCATGGTAAGATCATAGCTTTAGTTGTTAGGCCACGTGGCCTGTTACTTGCACTGGTCAACTGAAAACATCTTATGTGCAGTAATCAGATGTTAGGGAATTAATATAGGTGATAGATAGTAATCTTAAAATCTCTCAGCTGGTAGGAGGATCCACTGCAAATAGATAGATATCAGGTAGAGATATCAGCTAGGCTAGCTTCTTTATTGCACATGAGGAGCATCTTTAGGATATTCTGTAATTCTAATAAAAATTACCAGGCAATATCAGAGTGCTGTTCTGGATTCATACACTGATGTTCAGAACAATGAATTTTTTTTTTTAGTGAATGGCACCAACATAGTGCATTGTAGGCGCAAGAATGGAGGTACTAAATACATCCATTATGTAATTGCTCCATTTATGGAACAGTTGTGCTTGACATAAAATAATTGTTACAGATTTTCAGGATGTTCAAAATATGCTGGCATGTCTTCTTAACAGCATTTTTTCTGCATATTTAAATAGGCAATTGTCTTGACAATATTATTTGCCAAAGACTAATTAATCTATCATAACATCCAGAAATTAAAATGTATTCTGAGCATCTGAGTTGGTAGGGAGATATCTTTTGATTTACATGCATTTCAGATCGGTGCTTATCTACCAATACCCTTAATTCTGTTGGAGTTAGGAAAAAGCAGTATCTGTGTCACCACAGTCACTCCATTCTGGCTTGAACAGTATCAGTACTTGGAATTCAGGAGCTTGTGAGCATCTATTATAGTCATGTTACCTTTTTTTCTCCACACTGATAATTTGGACTATTAGATTCAGGCATTATTGAGGCCTCATTTTTCATACAGTGAATTGTAATACCATATTTGATTTTTTTAACATACTGAACATTTTGGGTAGGAAGGAGATCGTAACCTTTACATGTACTACAACATGGCAATGGTTTCATCTCAGGAGGAACCTATTATCTGTTAGGGCCTTGTTTCTCAGTACTCTAGAATGTTAGAGTATTTTGCAATGGTGCCGGGGGTTATGCTAAAATATACTCTTTGTTTTGGCATGTCATACAGATGCCTGGTTTAATAGAACCGTAGAATAATTTTATTTGGATTAGGCTTGTAAAATGGTTCTCCTTTTATGGTGTATTGATTGTAAGTTACCACAACTGGCAAACATAAAGAAATACTCAGGACAAAAGTGTGGGGTTTTTGTTTTGTGATTTCACCATATTCTGACAATGAATGTAGTCATAAGCAGCTATGTGAGAAACTTTTTCGTAGTCTTCATAGACATCATATTTTAGTTCTTCCCTTGCTCTTCAGTCTGTGGCAATCCTGGGGCTCCCAAGGCAAAACATTAATCAATCTCTAGGGTAGTCAGTTTTTGCTTCTCTCCAGAGTCATGATGGCTAGTAGCATAAAAGTGAAATCTAGGCATGCATACTCTATGGGAAAATGATAGTGTCTGTATGACACATTTGTTGCTGCTTTGATCTCAGCTCTCTGAATATTTGTTATGTGTAGTTCCTTTGATTTCTTTCTGTATTTAGGTGAGGGTACCAGGTTGCTCTCTCTCTGATTGAGAATACTGATGTTCACACATTCCTGAACTCACATCTTCCTAATAGCTGATTAGGATGTATTGAATTGTTCATGATTGATGGCAGTTTCCCACTGTTCATGCAGTGGAAAACCACTGTATTACAGTGATTGCTTCTCCCCTTTTGAGCTCTTAAATTCTCTCTTCTGCTTACTCCTTCTGCTTGTGTCTATGAAAGTGCTGCATTTTGAGACAGTTTTCTTAGCCAGCTAGTGAGGTATATGAGTCCTTATAGCTGCTATTTTTACGTACTACCTACACATGGGCAGAGTATCTCTTCTTCAGTCATCCAGGAGTTCTTCTTGAAGCGCTGCTGAAGATCCAGAGTAACAAGAAATTTAGTTCTTCAGTACTCATTTCCAGATCTTATGCTTCTTTGATTAAATTTCATACTTTATATTTTTGATTTCATAAGGCTTTTATAATTTCTCTTCAAATGTCCAAGTTTTTTAGTTTGTTTCTTTTCTTGTTGCACTGTGGGAATATCAAAAAGTGTGACTGACTTCACACAATAATTTTTCAGGTGGCTGTCTGTCTTTGAGTGGACTCAAGGAACTTCATGTGGCCAAACTAAATTCTGTTAGATCTCTGGACAAACTTAGTATCTGTATTATATGGTATTTCGCCATGTGCTGTAAGGTCACCTGGAGTTCTCTCTTTGCTTTCACCTAGCATTGCCTTAGTCTAATAGGATCCAGGGCTGTTTCAGCCTTCAGTGGAGTGATGCTGCAGTTGTTTGTTGGAGTCCTCAGGCCTTCTCCTGGATGGGAAAAGGCAAAGGTAACTGATCAGAGTGAGTTGTTGCGGGAATGTACATGCAGACTCAAAGAAGAAAGGTTACTCATCAGTAACTGGTGTTCTTTGAGAGGTATAGTCTGCATGTACATTAGTCTCCTACCTGCTTTTCCCCTCTTTCTGAATCTCTTTCAGGTTTGATTGTGCATTTAAGAGGAACTGCAGTGGTGGCGGATGCACTCTGCCCTGTGTGTCAATGCCTCGAGCAGGACGAGGGGAGGAGTGGGAGTGCCCCTCCCGGGACACTCCAGGGCAGGCCACGAGCCCACCCACTCTTAGAGTATATGTATGGACTAAGTGTCTCAAAGTACTGCAGCTGTTCATTGGTAGGTAAATTTTCTTTACTGTATTCTCACAGGTAAAGCAGTAGATTTTATTTTTAAAGCCAATTTCATTCATTGACTCTATGGATGATATGCATGAACAATACACAGGGGGAAAATTTATACCACAAACTGCATTACACTGTGTAGCTCCCTGTCTCTTTAATGGTTTCATCTCTTGTCTTTCCCCTCATCCTAATCTTATTTAGATATTTAAATATCTTGATTCTATTCAATTAGTCATTTCCATTGAGAGCTACATGAAAACTTGAGATCATGTAAGTTGTAACATAATTTAAAAATAAGACTAAATAACATCTTTCACAATTGTAGCTAAGTGTGTGAACTAACATGTTAGATTGTATTTACTATTAGAAAATGAGACCAGAAATGGAGCTGGATTCTATAAGAATCAGTTATATTTATACTAGTATATTGATCCTTAAAACTTCTTAGTTGCAGGAAAGCCAACTTTGGAGTTTAAACGTTTTTTCCACAGATGACCTCCTGTGGTTTTCTCTTTTTTTTAATCATAGAAGCCTTGTAGTGATTTTCTAATTCACCATACTTCCTGCCAATTGAACAAGTAGACATGGGGTATGACCTAGCTTAAACTGGAGATGTACTTGTCCCTACATGCAAATTCTGCAAATGGTTATTTTCAAGTGTAGTTTCTAAGAAGTGCAGTTTTTATGAGCTGAAGGCTATTAAAGAAATCTGTTCCTGAGGTGATTGTACTGGGAGTTCTCTGAGACCTGTCACCTTTGCAAATATGGTGGGCATGCTTTTACCAGTTCCTTAGGGTTGTAGCAGTTTATGTTGCCTTGGCAGCTCAAAGAAATTTACAGTCAGTTTTCTGTCACTTTGCCATTTCCGTAAGATTAAGGTGTAGTTTATCTGGGCTTAATTACAGCCTGCAAACTTTGCTGAAGCTTCTGATCTCAGGTACATGAGATACATGTGCTGTAGGTATTGGTACATGTACATAAAATATTATGAAGAGCTCTAGTTTTAGAAAGTTACTGACTTGTGTGTAGTATTAAGCTGCCTTTGCACATTCTGAAAAGAAAACTCAAAGTAAACAGTTTCCTAAACAACCTTACATGAACACCATATATATGCAAAGGAAAAGAAAATGTGGAAAAAGCCATCTTGTTGTGCCCAATAATCTGAAGTTTATGGCTCCAAAACTAAGCATTTATTCTTGTGATAGCACATCTTTGAAGTGCTGTTTTAGTTTAAGAAAATTTTAAAAATTTAAAAAACAAAGAAAGTTCCTGTTTATCTGTTGTTAGTAAATAGTATTGGATTCATTTACTTGGTTTTATGCTTTCTTTTTCCTTTTCATTCCTGTTCTTGTATTGTTGTAGGAATAATAAAAAAATATTTATTAGTTCTCAAGATTCTCACTAGGAAAACTGATAGTGGCAAGGAGGCCTTATGTCTTTCTTAAATTTTTAATTGTTTTCAATTCTTAAGAAAACCAGAATTTTTATAACTTTGTAATATTTATTTTAGTGAGTAAGTAGTATATTTTAGAGAGATGTCTTTTATGCATGGCAGAAATGAGACTCATTGAACTTTGGTGCTTTTGCTAAAACATTTTTATTAGATAAAGATGAGCACATGCACACATAGGTCCACATTTATATATCTGCCAAATACAGAGTCAACAGTAAAGTTCTTTGTAGACACAGACACATTTGGAAAGTATCTAATTCTGACTCTAAGTTCTATCTCTTCTTCCAAGCATGTGAAGAAAACTCTTATTCTAAGTGCCCAATTGTTTCCTGTGAGTAGCTGTGAGTAACCTTAGCATGACTCTAGCAGGATACCAGTGGCACCAGCATTAGAGGGGAACAGATTTTTGCACAGAAGGAAAAGGGTCCTGTGCCTTTGTGTGCATGTAGGTGCATGGTTTGTTCTGACTTAGATGCACTTGTAGTTTTTGATGCAATTTATTTAATCATACAATAAATTCACTACTTTTCTTGATTATACTAAGACTAGTATGTCAAGGTAGGTAGCTTGAACAAAGAATCCTTCCTTTGTTTTTCTGAGAGGAAATCAACAGACAGCATTTAATACTCCACTTCTATTTTTTCGAGTCAACCTTGTACGTGGCCGCTACTGTCTTTACCTCTGTCCATCAAAATAATTAGAAATTCTTTTGCCAGTCTCAGCTCTTAAAAGTGTTGACACTTCCAGTCATGAGGGTTTGACCAAACACTTCAGTGTTTGCTCATCTCTCTGCTAGACTTCCCTTACTTGTTTGCATAGATGACCTCTGTTGATGATTGCACTTCAGTCCCTACTTTTTATTTTTCTCTGTTTTAGGGCTAATTACCATGAATAGTAGGTTTTAGAAGACATTAAGTGCTTTTTAAAAAAGGTCATGTTACAGACTGCATAGGTATGTTGAACCTTGAAATACTGAATAGCTGCAATTTACTTTAGATGGAAAACTCCTGTAATTAAATTTCCATTTAAAAAGTAACCCATTTATAGAGTACATTCTTATTACATTCCTCCTTTAGTTTTGCATTTCAATAAAATAGTTACATTTTTATGACGTCTTTTAATACATTAGCTTAGTATTAAAAAAAACCAACTGCAACGTGACTGTGATGCTGGAAACTGCAAATTTATCTGTAGAATCTTTGAAAGACAACTTACTATGTTCTGTAAAATCTCAAAATTTGAAAAGCTCTATTTTGACACGGTGAGATACATGCTTGCATTGCATCCAAGTCTCTTGACTCCAGTGGTTAAACTGTGTGTATTCCTAACATTTCTCTTATTTTCTGCGTTCTGCTGGTGGGAAAGGATAAAAGGAATGGAGGTAATAGAAAACATCAAGCATGTTTTCATGGTGTTTTATTGTTTAATTTTCTGATATTCTTAAATCATTTTGAGATTGATTTCATGGAAAGTTGTTGCTCCACACATGAGTATCTTCAGGCCTCCACATTTCATGGAAGCTTTTGAACAATAAGTAAAGGATTGTGAGCATAAGAAATAAAACCCTCACAAGAAGTAGGGCAAAACTGTATGAAGTTAATTCCAAGAGTACACTAACATTTCAAAGACTTTCCCTCCTTTTCAAACTTACTGTTGAACTCTGCTCTTTACTTCATTGCCTTTCTTTATGGGTATTCATGTTCTTGCATGGCCCCCAGTATATGATTTTCCTTTTTAAATTAATAGACGAGCCATGGTCTACTGAATAGAGAAGATTCAATCTCCTCAATAATACAGTGAGGAACAAATGGATTACTTTTACTTTTCATTCTTTTCCCTTGCTTTATATGCTGTGACATGAATTTCTGATTCATTCAGTTACGTATCCTCTCTGCTGTCATAGAATCAGGCTTCATCTTTAGTGAGCTGAGGTCTGGAGTAGTCCAAGCTACATGAATAAGTAAAGGTTGTTATGAGATCTTAATGTGCTAATTCCTGTATTCCTGAAACTCAGTGGTTGAAATGACATCCAGTTGTCTTAGCAAATCTGTGACTATGCAGACTTCCTCTTTTTTGATCTGTTTTGCCATATTGTCATGCATTATAGTTTTTTCATGGTGATGATGTTAAATCATCATACATGAAATTTATCTTGTATACTCTGTTACCTTGAGCCCAAAAGGTGTGAAAGAAAAGTAGATTGATACTTATTATGACTTATTATATATTAATATTTTTTATTTAACTTGGATTGCTAAGGAAAGGTATCATTATATGTTTAAAAACATACTGTTCTATGCTTCTTCTTGCATTGAAAAATGTATTTTCATAGAGTAAACAGGATTTGCTTGCAAATACAGAATTTACATAGTTATACAAAGCTTGTAGTTTTGAGATCTGTTCTGGAGAACACAGACTTCTGCTTCTCTGAACACTATCCCTGGATGGTGTTTGTCCTGGAAGCCACAGTGATCTTTTCAGTCACATGAACTTGTTTTGAGAATACTTCTGAATAGTATGCATGTCTGTATACCAGCTTATACTGACTTACTTACGTTTCAAAGTCCAGTAGAAATAAATGTATATTGTTTCATAATTAAATTCCACCTTTAACACGTATATTTGTTCAGAAGTTTAAATTAAATTTTTACATATTTTACTTACCATGTGATTAGTGATGCATATGAGGTGAAATAACTTCACAATTGCACTGTGCTGGAAAAATCTAGCATGTGCCAAAATGCCAAACATCTTTCTTAACTATAGATTTAAGAATTGTTTAACTAATTTCAATACTGAATATAGAATGAAGGAATTCTGTATGGATTCATTATGAAAACCTGCCCTGTTTATATTGTTTTTAGCATTTCCCTGTTCTTTCTGGATGTTTTAAATTATAACAGTATACATGTCATGTTCTAGTGTCTATGGTATATCAAAATATGTAAGTGTATTGAGAATTATTTTTACAATCCTTGTATTGTGAAATAAATTATATATTGATCAGAAAAACATATACATGTTCATCTAAGTGATAGGCACCAGAATATTGATTTGAAGGAAGATATTCTAGTGACTATGGAAGCATAAACATGTGGGAGTGTTATCAGACTCTCATAGCAGTGATGGCAAAAATAGAACAATAAAAAAAAGGCAAGACATACCGTAGACTGTAGCATCATAGAAAAGGAAAAGTCATCAGGATTTCAGATCTTCTATGCTGGCATTTAATCTGATCCACAGTGACCATTTTTGTGTGCTTCGTAGTACTTCGGCTCCAGTTAAGGGTCGTAGTCTCAATGTCTACATAGAAAATCACCATACAGTAGCGCTAAGAGGAGACTTGCAACCTGTGTCAAGTTTAAATTTCTGGCTAAGATAGGTAATCCACAAACCTTAGTTATCTCCAAAGATGAGGGCGTTGTTCCTCTGTTCCAGAAAGGAATCCCTGTTTGTTTTTCTGTTCACTTACATAGATGTTAAAGGATGGTACATTAAGGGAGGTACAAAATAGCCCACTTTCCTTTCCATTGTAATTTTGTATTCTGTGATCAGGTTTCTTATGTATCATGGTGGGGCATTATCCCACAGAAATGATTAGTAAGGAAGAGTTACTAGAAATACAATGATATTTAATGATAATCATGAATAGTTGCTGGAAAACCATACCAAATAAAAGCATGGTGTATTTTCTCTCTCTTGAGCCCTGTAGATCAAGGAAGGATGGTGTAGGGAAGAGCCTGAGTCCTAGAATTAGTTTTAAATACAAAAGGAAATTATCAAAATTTTGTGGCTTGCTCATTGCAACTTGGCAGACTAATGGCAGTGTTGCATCTTGGACATGGAGATCTGTAAGTTACCTCCACAGAAGGAAATATGTCTGTGAGTGTTCAAGCTGTTCACTGACTGACATGTCAGGTAGCACTAGCTTAGGTGTGGTTCCTCAAAAATGCATCTGAACATCTTTTGGGCTTAGGGTATCCTAATGTGGTGGTCCCTTTATGAATTTGCAAGCATGTACCTGCCATAACCATTGGGACTCTGCACTGTGCCACACACTGTAGGCATTTTTTCCCGTGAGGTAATGATCTTCATTGGTCTTTAAATCAGTAAATTTACATGTGAAAAACTAAGAACTCAGAGAAAAAATGAGGCAAGATTTTTCTGCACTCGTGAAATTAACACTGGTCATGAGAAAATTCAAACAGATGATAAATAAAGTTTATTATGAGTAGTGTTACAATTTAAGTAATTTCAATATTGGCCAGTGCATAGGAAGTCCAATGAGTAGTTGGACAATGTGGGAGAGAGGGAGCTGACAGAAGCAGGAGCTCTTTGGAGCAAGAGATGGAAATAGGTTGTTTGTTTTACCTAAGGATTTCTTACTCATTTGAATGAGAGAAATTTAAATGTATTTAAAAGAGAAAATGTGAGGAATTAGGTAAAGAGGACAGGGAACTAGATGTAATCTAAAGCTTTAAGGAGACAACTGGCCTGACATTTTATTTCTGTGCATCAGAAAGACATAATTAATATAATTCTTCTAGGACTTCAGCGAAATCCGAAAAGGTTGTGTCCTTTTGAAATAAAATTATTTGTGGAGGAACTGTCTGTAATGACTTCGTATTTCTGTTATAATATGCCTTGACCCTGGAAAATAGCTGATAAAGCCTGATTTAGGACACTAACTGTTAAAAGTATTAAGCTATTTATTGGTTTGGTTTCTTTTTCCCCTGAAGTTCTGTAGCTTTGTTCTGGCATTTTAAAACTTGGTGGTAGTTTTACTGGACTGCTTTCAGAGCCAGCTACTGTATTTTGTATCCATCGGCATCATTCCATTGGCTTGAACGAAATAATAGTGCTTTACATAATCTGTTGACCTAGCCATTTTCTCTTGAAAGCTTATCATCAGTGAAACAATAGAAGAGGAGAAATATGCATAAAAAATATTAAATGAAATTTTCTTTGGTTGAAATGTTACATAATTTTGCTTGTATAGCATCCGTAAAGCCAAATATCAGGTCACTTGCCTAGAGAAATCTTCATTTGAAGACACAAAAAATTCAGTTCTGTGCCTAGACAGTACAGAATCTACCTGGTCTGTTCATAATTGATCAGTGGGGGGCTTCCTTGTGTAGATACTTTTACAGCAATGAGAATATTTTGTGGGACTCAGTTGGGTTAGAGAGAAAATAAAGAAGCTGAATATAAGCCTCTGGTATTTTTCCATGGTTTTAAAATAGCTAAGTGATAAATTGCATTTCTAAAATACAACGAAACCCAAACTTACTGCCTCGTAGTTAAAGGTCTTCCATTTGAAAGCCTGAAAGTTTCTTTACTATAACTAGAACTTGATAGGGAATTCTATCTAGGAGTCTGCCTAGGTACACCGATGGAGTAGCACTTAATTATTGCTTGGTTTAATTGAAGAGTTAGGATATTGATGTGTTTATTTTTTTGTAGGATATCACATGACTTCCTCCCCCCTCCCCCATGTATGGGAGTATTACTGAACTGTAGAAAAATGAAAACAGAGGAAGGATCCATTTTCTTGTTAAAAGGAGTTTGGCAGGTTTTATTTTATCTAAAGAGAAATTCTACTTTAAAATAAAATAAACCAAACCCCCAAAATCTATCCAACCTGTTGTATATAGGAAGGTTTTTTTTCCCTGACTATATTGATTTTTAAAATAAATGCAATATGAGGATCTAACTTTGCCAAGCACTGAACTTTTCCAAAGTGTTCTCTGAAATTTGTACCCTTTTAAGTCAAGACAAATATGTTTCTAACTGACAGGGATGCCACCTCTTTGAAATAAATTTCCTAATGAATAACTATGTTGTTGAAGCAAAGAATTTTAAGACCTGAAATCCATTTTACTACCATAATTTACTTTTTTTCAAAATGTAACACAAGAACCATACTTAGTAGTTCATTTATTTGTGTACGGGTCTGAGGCATTGTGCTTGTTCCTTTCCCAGCTTATTTCAAATGTTCTTATAACAAAATTCTGGTATGTTCACTTACAACCCAGTTAATTAGAGAGTTATTCTCCAAAGGGGTAGAGTAGAAAGATGAATGTGATTTAATTAAAGACAAGAGAATACAAGAGAGAAAGTGGAAGTAATGAGTAAAGAAAGGAGAAATAAAGACAGAACCCTTGGTTTTGCCACTTCTTCAAGTAATCCATGGATGTATTGGTGTGGTGGGACTTGCAGTCAGACACGAGTTTTTTCTAGTTGCAATTTTTAAGTGTCTGTATATAATCCTTCTGTTGAATGGAAGTTGCATAGCAGTACATAACTGCAAAAATACAGCCGAGGATTGCCTATATTGGTTGTACTCTTTAAAATGTTCCAGACAGTTTTAAGTTTTTTTTAAATCAGCACATTTCTCAGAGCTAATTTTGTGATAAATAAGCTTTAAGCCAACGATCTCCAAAAGTATTCCTTTCTTCCCAATATAATACTTCCAAAACTTAAATTTGCTGTTAACATTTTCAAATAATGTTGTTTCTTTGCTAGAATATGGATAGCTGTCTCAATAATTGATATGATCTGTGCAGATGGATACTTTACTGTGTAATGAGTGTACTTAAGGTAACACAGCTAATTATGCACTCCAAACAGACATGCTCCTGCTGTGCTGGCCCACAGGCGAGTACGAAGGATAAGTGAGATAACCACATTGAGATTAAATATGTTTTCTGCTTATATCAAATTTTTATCATACTTTGAAAAGTAATTTAAAAAGTAATTTTTAAAATGAATGCAAATCAAATTAAACACTTCTCTAGTACCATGAGTTATCCAGTATTGTATGTCATCGAATTTACATGACACATTTCTTAGTCTAGCTTTGAAATGGGTATACATGCTCCTGCTGAGATATTAGGGGAATGTAGGAAAGGTGATTATAGATCATCAGCTGCTGCATCAAGTGCATTATTGCATCTTTTGGCCGTTGAGCTTACAGATGCGTGGTTCTTGCTTTTTTTAGGCTATTAAAAAGTGCAGCGTGGAAACCAAAGTTACTATAACAAGAATCAATTATGTAATCTAAATTAAATGTCCATACTCTATTAATGTATATCAAAGTATATTATATTTATATATCAAAATAAACAGTGGTAGAAACTAATAACTGTGAATTCTTGTTTTCCATTTCAGGTCAAGAGATGGAGAACTGAATTTCAGTTTCCATATGCAAAGTAATATTATGTGCATTCTTGAATTATTCTGTCTTATCTTGGTTATAAATAGTGGCTTAAAATCTTTGTATTAAAAAGGCATGAGTGGTTTATAACTGCCTATGTTGTGTGTGTCTCTGTTTTTAAGACATTTCAAGTCTTCAGGAATTATCTGAGATGACCATTTCTTGCTAGATCTGACAGGATTCATGTTCTCTTTCAGGAGACGCTGATAGATTGGTGTGATGAAAAGGAACTTAATTTGATTTTAACAACTGGAGGAACAGGGTTTGCACCACGAGATGTCACTCCAGAGGTGAGATAGTCCTGGAATACAAAAATCTGCCCTTTTGAGTAGAAATGCATGAGTCTGGAGGAGGGTTTTTTGTTTGTTTTTTTAAATTTCCACTGTAACTTTACTTTGCAGTATCTGTGGACAGGTCAAGTGCTACACAACTTGGAATGAGAAAAAAGTAATAGAAAGTATGGCACAAGAGAATTACTCTGACCTTGGGTTCTGACCCAAAACGATTTTCAAACTAAAATGGGGTATAGTATAATGGTTTTCCAGTCCCCTTACAAACAAAATTCTGATAGCTTTGTGGTGTAATTTTCCTTAGCACTGCAGTACAACACTGCTAAGCAAAATCTTGTCTGGCTTTTGTTGTGTCTTGTGCAAGGAAGAGTGGGATAAGAGAGATCCTTTAACTCTCCCTTGCAGAGTAGTGCATTGGCAAATACTGCATTATAGGTAACAGTGTGAGGCAGACAGAAGGGGAAAAAATTCTAAGCAAAGCTACTATAGGTCTACTTGTCAAAAAAAAAAAATAAACATGCACAGAGGTGGAGGTAATCTGCACCAGTAAATGTTGCTCAGGAAATTTGCTTACATTATACTCAAATGGAGCTAAAGCAAGAAGGGAAAAATGGGAAGCTTAACCTAATGTCCTCATGGCCATGAGTTGTCATATGAAATGACTTTGTGATTGTTCTTGAAGTATTTTGGTATTTGTGGTTCCAAATTAGATTAACATGAACTTTTAAAATCACGTATTTTATTTGAAGCGATTATGTTCACTAAAGGACAGAATTGAGTTGTGTTTATTTGCATAATTAAACATACCTAGATTTCTCTTAAGCATTCATGTTATGTTTTCAATTTCTTAGACTCTGAAGTTGATTTGAGTTCTTGATAGCATATCTACAGTGCTTTTTACTTACAAATATGTTTTGTCACATGCCTGAAGTTCACTTTTTTCCCATTAGGAAAAAAATTCTTAATTTATTGTATAACATTTGTGTAACTAGAGAAACATGTAAACTAAATGCTGCTGTTCATTACTTCTGTTGCTTTTAGATTATATACTAGAAACCTTGAGTAACTAAAACCTGGGGGGAGCAGTCTGTGTATCAGGAGATGGGAACACAGTGTGGTACCTGGTGAAACTTTGCTAAAGCCACCATAAGTGAAAAGTGATTTGGTTAAATTTGTCTCTTGCTTGCAAACTAACATAATGCTTTTGAAGGTTCTGTTACCGGACTGTGTAGAAGGAGGGATGAACTTCTGCTTCAGTTTTCCTTTGTGCAGGATCAAGCCTAGGCAGCCGTGCCAGACAAAGCATTGTAGCCAGTGCAAAAAATTAGCTACAGATTCTCAAGCAGCATTTGGGAAAAAAAATAAACAAATGAGAACTCTGCACACAAACACCTAGTATTTTCTTTGCTGTTACTCAAACTCATTAACACAGGCAGGGATGATTTTTTTCAACAGTTTTGTTGTGTAAGCCATTCTGAAAGTTACCTGTGTTGTTACTGTGTGTCTGTATAATAAAAACACATTGATATAAAAATCATTAATAACTTGTACTGAAGAAAAACTGCATTGTCTTTAACATGATAGATCTGCAAGACTTGGACTGATTATAACAGAAACAAGTGGTCTGACTGTCAAATTGTTCCCATATTTAAAAAGAACTTATATATGAGAGTCTTTACTCACTTTTCACTTAATTAAGTTGGATTAACTTATATCACAGTGGAGGTATAGAATCCCAGGTTTATTACAAAGTGGTCATGACAAGCATTGTTTCTATGATAGGATTTATTGCATTATTCATTCAAACAAATATTTTTAAGGGAGGAAAATCAGTTTGCCAGTATGTGTCCTACTAAAAATGTACTAAGAAACCTAAGTTTTGTCCCCATATTTTATGTCTTTTGTGCCAATGAGAAAACCCAAAATGGAAAATTCATTATATCAACATGAAATGTGCAATAACAAGCCTTTAGGAGAACTTGCATTGATGTAGGAAATGGTTTTCATCCCTTGTGTGTATGATGTTGGTTCAGCAGGCTCTCATCACTGAACTGATAAAGAAAGGATGTGATCATGGAATTGTGCTATTGAGATGTCATCTTTAAGATGTTAATTTAAAACATTTAAGAATTGAATTTGATAATGGAAAATGTTTTACTATTTTTCCTTAGAATAGAGACAGTATTCTGTTGAGTCATACTTCTGCTGGTATGTTTCAGTCCTGCTTCTTAATTCCCCTGTACTTTGGATTAGAAAGCAGATTAGAAAGCTCTTTTTCTTTTCTAGTATAGATATATAATTGCTGTTGTACATACACGATAAAGGTAGTTACCAAGAATAATTGCAACCCAAAGACTTAATGTTAATTGAATTTTGTAAATATTCATAAAATTGAAATAAGTGCCTAGCATGTCATAGCTAAAAATGGCTTCTTGATACCTCAGAAATATTTAATTAAGCGTCTCAAAAAATTAGTAGTTTCCCCACTCACTTTGCCTTTTGACACTATATACCATAACCATTCCAGGTTATTGCAGTTGTTTCTGTGACGTATAATAACATTTTTTCTTGTAATGGGGTAGAATATTCTGGGAATATTCACAATATCTGATTTTCCTTGCCTGTCTCTGATCCCTAAATTTATAACCTCTGTCTAGTCAGTGTGTGGAGAGGAGCATTTGAATTAGTTCCTATGATTCACATTTTGAGGGGCGAAGGTCAACTTACTTAAGCAGTGTGAATATCCCTCACTTTCTTGACTACACAGCTAGAAGTGATGAAATTTATGTGAATGTTTAAAAAACCAAGTTGACTCAATGGATGGCTGAATTTGAAAGTAAGTGTATTAAAGGCATCACTAGTGAATGCTGGAATTCTTAACTGTTATGGCAGCTGGTGGTAGTTTGCATTTGTACTAAAGCTGAAGTGTAAGCCTAATTTTGTAGATACAACCACTTTTTTTTTTACAATGTAATTTCACATATAATTATGGGAATAGTCTCTAAATCCCTGCTGGAGTTTGCTCACACAGTCTGCTTGTTGATTTAAAAAGTGTTTGTTGCTGGACAGAGATCTAAGTATGGCCCAAGTAAATTTATTTAGGGAATTTTCAGTTTTTATTTCCAGATGCAAACATTTATTTCTTGGAACTACAATACTTCAGTGGTAGTTCCTACAGAAGGCTGATAACAATATACATTAACTTTTGTGAAAAAAATTAAATAATGTTGCAGTATTTTTATCAGTCACTAGGAATCTTTCTGAGATGTTAATGTATTTTCTCTGTTCCTATTGCTCAGTACAAAGGGAAAGAAAAAAATCTCATGTATATGGGTGCTCTGCTCAGTTTTCTGTCTTCTGTATTTTTGCATTTATTCTTTTTGCAAAATTGTACATTCAAATAATTCACTTGTCTGTCTCCTAACAGTCTTCCAGCTGTTTTCTTATCCTCTGTCTCTAGTATGATTCTGTGCGAGTCTTGTTTGCCCATCTAAGAGACTAATTTTATGTACTTAGGTAATAGCAGTAGCAATCAGCACGTTGTCCTTAGCTGAAGATAGACAGCCTTGAACTGTTTCAAAATGTGTATTCACAAGTAGTTCATCCACACTGCAGGTAATTTTGAGCCCTAAGATCTTAAGGTAATACTTTGTACAAAACATAGAAGAGCTGTTTTCCAGCATGTAACAGCAGACAGATGTTTCCTTACCGTCTTGCTACTTTTTGAGTGTTCTGGAAAAGTTATGAATGCTTCTTTCAGTTCTTGCTGTTTAGATTCTTCAATATTTATGGACTGGCGTCAAATGTATTTAGACACATACTTGTTTTCATTTTGTCTGAAAATATAGGCATACTTATTTATTCTTTCATCAGAGTTCTCTAGTCCATGAAAAAAAATCATTGTTCTCTGGAACTCTTTTCTATTTGTCAATGTTTCTGAAAAATCGTGCTCAGAATGAAGAAAATACTCCAAACATACCACACAGAAGCCATATTTGGATTGAAGAAAGTCTCAATTCTTCTGTAATATGTCTTTTTATATTCAGTTCAAAATTGCATCAGCATTTTTATCATTATTGCCAAATGCAAATTTTCTGTCATTTGGCTTTTCCCCATTCTCTAAGGTATCTCTCATGGATTTTTCTTCAAATTCCATTTTACTTCCACAAACCATTTTAATAACTATATCCTTATCCTTCCATTTCTCTGTCTCAAGTAATGTTAGAAATCCTCTTGATCGCTATTATTTTAATTTTTCATGTGTTTTGTCTGTTTGTTTGCTTCCATTTTAACTTTGTTAATGAAATAAGATGCTTATGTCATACTCTCACAGCAACACATTCCATCAAAGTAACCCAAATCCACTGAGACTTTTCAAATAACAATTTCCATTTAATAGGCAGAAAATAGAAATAGTATATAGGAGGTTTTTGTCCTCCTTGGTTCAAATACCGCCTTTCCAGAACAGCAGGATTTCTAGTATTGTTTGTGGTGGATATAGGACTACTTCTGTTCTTCCTCAGCAATATTTTATTATTGGCACTGGACCAAAAGAAAATAATTTCCATTTTAAAAACTGTCACTTCAGTATGGCTCCATAATGTGGAGGAGTGAATGTTTCAGTTTTTCACCCTTCAATATTCTGGGAGCCCTCGAATTTAATAGTTATTTTAAGAAAATATTTTTCTAGTCTCTGTTAAAACTGTAGCTTTTCGTATCTCTTGATGGAGGTCTTGCTCTAAGTTAAGCTTGATTTCTGTGGTGAGCTGTTGTGTAATGATATGTGCTGTGTATGGATGACATCTGACCCTGTAAGTTGCCATCAGATTTTTGAGGCCTTCACAGTTCTTAGAAAATCGTTTCCAACCCAGCTTGCTCCTAAAGGGTCAGCATTACAAAACCTTGCCATGTGCCTCTAATCAACCAGGGTGCTTGGATGGAGCAGATTGCTCTGTGACAGACTCCTTCCAAATTCTGTGCTACTCTTTTAGAAGTTTGTCATAAACTCTGAAAAGTACCATTCCCTTTCTCTTAGTCCTCCAGGCAGTGCGATTAGGTCTTTATCTAGTCTGCTTTAATTTTTCAATAAAATTTATAATTTGATATGCTATGTTTGGTGTTACAAAATTCAAATATATTTATGTGCCATAATGCTTTGATTTAAAATTATATATTTAGATTTTAAATCTCTCTTGGGAAGGCATGTTATTCTAGCAGAATTGATATGTTTAGTTGGAGAACACTTTTCACTAAACATCTATTACCAGTTTCTTTGAGAAGCAGCAGTATGCAAATTATTTGCACCACGCAACACACTATCACTTTACAGAAGTACCTGTGTCTTGAGAAATTCCACTCTGGTTTAGCTGACTTACAAAGGGCTAAAGAGTGCCTTTCTCTTTTCTTGTTTGAGTTTCTCAAGGAAACTTGGTAGCACACCATAATCCTGAAGGGCTTGGTTGTGCTATCATCAGCTGCAGTCACTGCACAGAAACACCTCTAAGCTGCTCAGACACCTGTAGTGAGAAATGTGAGGGGGAAGAAAGGCAGATCCCAGTTCAGCTCCGTTTACCCAACTATCAGAGGTTACTCAAAAAAATAAGACGATCAAACAAATACGGACATTACTTGTCTGTATATGGGATTGATGTGTCTAAAATGCAAAACTTCATATTTTTATTGACATTCCTTTTAAAAAATTTCAACTGTCACAGTTGATATAGAAAAAGGTAAAAAAAATATGATGGCAAGGCAAGGAGAGATGCTTTCTGTGAGAGTTACAAAACTCAGTCTGTTTATTTTATCATGAAGAACACAGAAATAACTTTGATTTTTGCCTATACTTTCTTTGGGAAATAATGTACAATACTAAAGGCTTTGTAAAGTACCAAAGGCTTTCTTTACTTACTAAAGAGAATTGTAAAAATAGCTGGTGATAGAAAGCTTGAGCCAGAAAAATCTAATAAAATCAGCCTAATACAAGGCTTTATGTGTTTGGGTTGGTTTGTTTAATCACACAAGCAAATTCCCTAAAGAGCTGTATTCTTCATTTTAATTCTGTCAAATCAAAAGTGTTGGTTAGCAGGAGAAATGTCTTAAAAACTCAAGTTATCTTGTACTTCTTGCAGAAATCATGGATGATGTTAAGTGAATCATCCCGCGCTTATAGCCTTATGTTCTGTATGTGTTAGAGGAGAAGACAGTTTGAACCAAATGGATCCTGAAATTAATAATTAAACCAATTTTATTTCCTGAATTCAAAAGGACTACATGAATTGCTGTTGTCTCTTTTTTGAAAATGCGAATCTCTGATAATACTGGCCGAAATTGCTGGGGCAAATCTCTTTTTAATTACTTAACTAATGTATTAACCTTCGGTGTAAAGTTGTCTGCTCATCATATCATGGAGGTACTACTAATAGAATTCCTATTAAGCCTTTGGTTATTTTTGCTCATTTGAGGCTCAGCTTTTATTTGCTTTTTTTTTCAGGTGTCCTTAATACTCTTGAATAGCAAATAGAGGCTGTGTTTTTTTGACTTTCAAACATGTGGGAAATATTTGCAAGCTTTGCTGAAGAGAATAGTAAAACAACAGTAGGGATTTTAATGTTTCATAAAATGAGAAGAAAAACCACAGTAATGAGCCAGGAAATCTCACCTTTTTGTTCTTAAATTTTGAAACTAAAAGGTTTTTTTCAGGGTAATTTAGAAATGGCAGTTGGAAGAAGGCTAGCATGTCCTGAGAGTGGACAAATGGTTCCTGTGTGAGTGAACCCAGTACTTCCAAAAGTACACCTAGATGAACAGTATGATTATGGTGTACTTCTGTAATGGGGCAAAGAGAAGGGTTTTCCTCCTCTTGGTTTTACTGATGCCTTTTAGCTGTGTTTTCACTACAGAGCCCACAGCTCATGTGGACATTTCTCTGTTTAAATAAACTGGCTTCTCTGCTTTTAGCAGTGTAGCCACAACAGTGAATATATCTTGCCATCCTTTCTGTAACTGGGGGAGAAAAATAGACCTGCCATAGGACTTCTGCATAATGAAAGTTTCAAATTTTTTTTAATTTCTTTTTCTTCTTAGGCATTTCTAAAAATAGTTTCCATTAAAGCATCACTTTGGAGAATATAATATGAAACTGAACAAAATTAAACATCTAGTTAAAGCAAAATAATCTTGAAAACGTTGTCAGGCCTGTAATTTTTGCCCTTAATGTGTCATTTTTTCTGGTCATGGTCTATTACAAAGAGTTTAGTAAAAGCTAAATATAGGGAAAATTAACAAAAAATAATATAGACATGTTAGGAAGACTTCTCTGGGAAGGCAGCTTAAAGACATGGTAACAAGAGGGCAAATACTTGTTTAGATTTAAGATGTATGAAAAATTGAGTGAGTTAGTCCTTTTGACATTAGCACACCAGAATAGCAAAATGACTCATTATTAAAATAGTTGATCATTAAAACTAATACTTGTTAAAGATTAGAGAATTTCTCATTTACTTCTTTCCTGCTGTGTAGGAGCTTTTCCAGCCACTAAGTGGAAAGAAACTAGAAGAGTCTTGGAAAGCAGCTGGCTTCAGGAGTTATTCTTAGGATTATTACTAGTCCTTCTCCTGCTTTTGCTAATTGCTACCACATGGAGCACTGAAGCTTTAGCAAAATGTTGACTCAGTATAAGTACCAAAATAGAAAACCAAAATGACTATTGTCACGCTTAGGCATGGAAGTCTTATCAGTTACGGACAAGAAAATAATTACTTTTTAATATTTATTTAGACTATATTTTAGTTTCTTGTCCCTTCATGCATATGTTTTTTCCCAGTCACTCTGTTATCAGAATACCTAAATTAATAGTGAAGTGCATAACCTACTGTTATTTATTGTTGATATTTAAACTGTCACTGGATTTTAAAAGTCCATATTTTCCTCCACAAATAAACATTTTCTTATGGTATGCTGAGATCAGTTTGTCATAGTTCATTTTCATTAAGCTTGAAAGATCTCCCTTCAGAGAGAAGGTGATAGCAATTTTATTCTTGATGTGGTGCAGCTAATTGTAGTTTCTGCTGACCATGAAACTGCCAATGCGTGCCCTTCGTACCCTGTACTCTGATATCTCTGGTTAAGCCAGTATTTGCAGTTCCTGGCTGGTTTATGCCATTGCAAATCATATGATGGAAGTCTCTTGGTCTTCTCTGCCTAAATTATTTGCCATTTTGTTCTCAGTTCAAATAGTAGTGTTCAATATGGGAAAGTTAGGGTATGGAAGAAATTCCTATTCTATGACCCAAACTTCTAAATTTGAAGTTCTGTTGGCCTCTGTTATTCTTGTGGCTTGCTCTGCTAGAAGAAGAATGCGTGGTTGATACCCAGAGATCAGTATAAAGTTCCATCAGCTTAGCCTATCACTACTGTATTCATGAAGCATTTGTTGCACATGAGTGCATGGCAAGTTCATACAGATTCTCTTTGTGACCTTTCCAAATCCTAATTCAGCTAGGGCACAGGAAAGCTAATGGTTCCTTTATGTTATCTAAGGTCCTCTACAGTTTGAAGAGGGAAGAGTTGGCTTCTTGTTTCATATTATTGCCTTGTCAAAGTGGAGTGTAGGTTTTCAGTGTTGACAATAAAAAGTGAATGTGCAGGTAGATAAATGCACACACAATATGGACTGCCAAGTAGACAGAAATAGTGAAGCTTGATTCTTGGTTGATTCTTTTAGTTTCTAGGTAGATACTGAATAAAAAGTCTTATTATTTAAATGACAGATCAGTTAATTTATTGAACTTTATTAGTGCTGGGATCTTCTCAGTTCTTACATTTCATTGCATGTTTCTGAAATAAAGCAGCAGCTAAGATTTCTGAAACCGTTTAATCTGTTTAAAAAACCAACCATGTTAAATAGAAAAATACTTAAAGGGAAGAAGATATTCAAGGTAACAAATAGGTGCTGATAAGTTTGATACTTAGAAGAGGGTTATCCCACGAGATTCATAAGACCAATTCTTTTCATTTGAGTGTGGGTGTGTCTAAGCCAAATTCAAACACCAGCCTACACTAATAATGAGTAACCGTTAATGATGACTTCCGTGTATCTCACAAATGGCCGGCAGTGGCTAATGGGTACTCCTGGTCAACTTCACAAGCCATTTTGCAGTGGATATGGGAATGAGCTCACAAGACCAGCCCCTTTCCCCTCTTATACTAGAGGTGCTAGAGGTAAGTGTGGTTTTGGGGAACAAGGGTGGGAGGTCATGAGATGAAAGTGATGTGGGCTTCTTAAATTTTTCACAAACCTCCGTAAAGGCATGTATCTGGGGATGGGCAAAGATTCAGTTGAATTCTTATTTTTTGCCCAAAGAGATTACCCAGTCCTAAATTGACATACTTTCCTTGAACTGGGAGTCAGAAATCCCTTTTCTCTTCTGTTTTTCTGCTGCAGAAATTCCCAACATTCCCATTATGTGGGCTCCAGAGAGGGGTAAGCAACATCTTCAATCCCACCCAATCATTTCCAAACTAATTCTTTGCTAGTATTTTTTTTGCTTTTTTAATCATCATCAGAAACAGTTTTTAGACACATTTTTCCCATTTGTTTGATTTTCTTGTGGATTCTCATATTTTTGTTTTTATAGGAAGGTCCCATGGCCTCCCCAAGTGCTAGGGTCTATCTCATTTGCTGTTTCCATTTGTGTGCTATTCTCCTGTGGATTTTCATGGTTCACTCTGATCAAATGATATTACCAAAGGGTGAGCATCTAGACTCTTGGGACTGTTTCACTCACGGTATCCTGAGTTGTTGAAAAAGCACTGCCACCCTGCTGCCCTGTCAGTCATTTGGCAGGCTTATGATTTGCTCTTGCCAACAGTTGCATCTGATTGTTGGTGGGCTTTGGTCTTTTTCTGCCTTGTCTGGGGACTGCCTGGCATTCACTACTGTCTTATATTCTCTCTACCTGCTGGCTGTGTGGCGATTGTCCTCCTGAAATCTTGGCCCTTTGCCTGACTGTCTGGCATTGCCCCTTGACCAGCTAATTGCTTGACATTGACTACCTACTGCCCTGTCCATCTGTTGACCGGCATGTGTCGCCTCCTTATTGTCCTTTCAATCTGATTATCCCTGGGCATTGGCCTCCTGCTGCCCTGTCTCCTGCTCCAAGTGCCTGGCATTGCCTTCTTGCTGAGTGCATCTGCTGACTTTGTGGAATTGCTCTTCTGCTGCTTGGCACACCTGCTGAATGTTTGGTACTGCTTTAGCAACTTGCTGAATGTTTGGCATTTTCCTCATGCCTTTTCACCTGATCCTTGAATATAGTGTCCCCTTGCTGCTCTTTGAGTCTGCTTACTCACTGATACTTGCTCTTTTGCCATCCTGTCCACTTGCTTTTATGCCTGGCATTTCTATCATATTGTCCTACCCATGTGCCTAGATTTTATTTCTAAATATGCACCAGTCTGAAAAGATTAAGAAGAATTGTAAGGAATGGGAAAAAAACTATTGTCTGGCTCCTTCATGGTCTGATTCAGTTTAACATACCAGCCAAAAACTGATCTCAGTACCAGCATTCAGCTTTTTCATGGAACTACTCAAAACCCTTTCCCATCTTATGAAAAAAGAAACCAAACCCAAACCAAACTGAATTGTATTTAGTCTTTGCTTCCATCACTTTATTCAATAGGTGAATATACTAAGTTATACCATATTAAGTGTTAAATTCGATAGTAATTAAGTACTATAACCCTAATATTACCTAAGATATCTCAGAATCCATGGAAGGTAGGTAATAAAAGGAGGGAAAAACAATCTGTTGCTCGAGCTTAGAAAGATTAAGATTTTAATGTAGAGCTGTGTTCATTAGACACAGTGGATAAAAGAAGCTAAATAAGAAATTTTACAGGTCTCTTTATTTAAAACAGAGGGTTGCAGCTAATCTAAATAAACTACTGGATCACTACAGTATTACCAAATGAAATATGTCCTAATTGCTGCTTCTTACTCTTTCTGTACTGGGAAAATGGTCAATTGCCAGTTTACAGAAACCTTTTGTCACCCTCTCATAGATTAAGGACAAGGACTTGACGACATCTGTGAGGTCCATAGTAAGGGAATAAATCATTGTCACATCTTGGAATAAGAAGCAGGATTTTCTGCTCTTCTTTTAATTCAACTCACTTGACCTCTTTTTCTAGCTCTGCCACAGTTTTTAGCTTATTATAAGTGTTTGTGGGTTTGATTGTGTATTTGAATCCAGTAACAACTAGGAATTGTAGAAAATATTCTGTCATAATGAATCCTGTCATCATTTCTTAGTAAATTCTTGCTATATTAAATGAATTGTCTGTAATTTTCTTTTAACCTTAGCTTTTAATCTCTTCAGATATATTATTACTGCTTTTGCTATCTTCAAAGATACCTTAAATATGTGAAATTGTGTCTAAGCATAGAGACAAGGCAGGATCCCTTGAGTCAGTAGCAGCTTTCATCAGTGTGGGACCAGCTGTGGAATCAGAGAAAGACACTGTGAGAGAGCACCGAGTTCCCATGCCCCCAGCACCAGCTTCCTGCTGTGGAGGATGGCTCCCAGGACAGTTGACAATGTTCAGAGGAAGTAGGAGTAGTAGGACCCTTCTCCCAGTTTTCACGTTAATGCCTAGAAACCAATTAACTTGTATTTTGCTCCAAGGAACTGGAGGATGTGAATGTCCACCTATATTTTAGTCCTGTGCCAGCTCCTAGGCTCTCCTGTCCTCCCTTCTCAGCCTTTCCAACCCTCCCTTGCTTTTCCAAGCATATTTTTTCACAACTTTGTGAACTCTTAAAGATGGTAGGCTGTCAGTCTCTCACTTCCCACCAGCTTCATGTTGTTGGAGGGTGTGGTGACAAGAACAGGTCTCGGTGGCAAATCTCTTTCTCCAGGCTTTGACTCCCAGTGTTACTTTGATAACTTCCCTAGGCTGCTGTTGGAGAAGCATAGCAGGGGGCTGGAAGGGAGGAGGAATATTCACTCTAGCACTGTGGGACTGCAGGATACTGCTAGAACTCACTTCTTATCCCAAGAAACATAAGTAATTTGTTCATGTATCATTTTCGTTATTTTTAATACAGATTTTTTTAAATTTACATTTTTCTTGAATGTGTGGAATTTTCTTGGCTGAAAATTATACCTGCGACAGAACTGATGCAGTGCTGTCTTAGCTTCACTGTAGCATATCAAGTTAAAATCAGTTTTCTGCCTGATGTGGTCAAGTTATGGTACAAATATTCAAATTAGTCCTGAAAGAATCTGTGGTAAGTTGAAAGAATAAATTTTAGGTTTTGTCTTATGAATGAGTCAACATTTGGTTAAAGAAAAATTTGCACACAAAGCCCTAGGAGTAACATTTTCTCTGTTAAATCCCTGTAACAGTGATATACAACATTATTTTATCTTTTTTTTTTCACAGGGGTTTTGGGGAGGTTTTTTTAGTCTTGTGTCCTTGTTATTTTGGGGGGGAGTCGAAGGTATTCTTTAGCCTATCTTTTTGAAACAGTCATGAACAGTGCAAACCTTTCCAGCTCATAGTTTCCCTTTCCAGAATAACTATATTTGCTGTTATCAGCCCAGTTTTATCTCTGTTTTATTCCTCTTTTTAGACTCTTTTCCTTCCTTATTATCTCTGATAAGAAAACCCTGTTACAGTCCTCTCCTGAACTAAAATATCTAAATCTTGCAAATTATTTGTCAGGAGAGAGTGTTTGTTGTGTATTCTCTTTACTTCAATGCACTTTTTAATTTCCATTTATTTTTTTACAGTTCACTTTCTTTATTCTTCTCTGTTTTCTAAAGGCATCATTTCTGATGATAGCAGCATTGCAGTCTCTAAGCAACTAATTTCTTCAGTTGTTTCTGGAAACAAAACAAATTCCTAACCTAAATTCCTACAGGTCTTTTGCACACAAAAAGAAAGAGACATATATGATTATTTTTCTACCTTGGGATTTCCAAAAGGTGTTTCACTCCCTTGATCCATTTAATCACTGCTTTCACTTTCAGTTGAAGTTTTCCACTCTTTTAAAAATAATATGTCTGACAATGACTCATATCAATTTGGAATTTGGATTTTATTATGTCTTTATTTTGCTTCTGGATTCAAATTCAAAAATGTATTTGGTTAATTTTAGACAAGAATGCTTTGCATGATACATGTTGTGCTAAAGAACATACATGCCTTTTGGTTCATGCTTGTCATCATTGACAAAGGCTTTTGCTGTTACAATTCACGTAAGAATTTGGTGAATGAATATTGATACAGAGCGAGTTCCAGCATCTCTCTGCTGTTATCTCTTTGACTCAGTTGGCCAATAGCTTTTGTTGGAAAAACGAGGAGATGATGTTGCATCTAGAGTATAGAAATTTGACGGCAAATCAATCCCTTGCTTCCCAGCTGTTCCCTAGAGATCAAGAGGGTGTGGGTGCAGTCAGCTTACTCTCTGACTGCAACCACTTTGCCACTTTAAATCTGGTCACATGCAGTAAGAACTTTCATGAACACAGATTCACAGATAGTGTAGTTCATGAAGGCAACACGTTATACATTCTTGTTAGATTGACTATAATAAATGGACTAGATCTACAACATGTAAGCATATAGTGCTATGTACAGCTCTTCACAGGTAGTGTCCAAGGCAGGCAGAGGCACAAATCTTACAGAGGCATCCCAGCTTTGGCCAGGAACAGAGGAGCAAGCCTGTTGATTTGTCTGCAGAATGGGATCGTTTTCTCATCCTCTGCCAAAGAGGATTTCAAATGCAAGATGTATACTTAGGAGAGAAGTGGAAATGATATTGTAGTGAAATATCTGGTTGCTGCCTTCGTAAGTGGTGAGGGGGCAGCTGTTCGTGCATAAAGTCAGGGTTTTGCACGCTTAGCAGCAGGTGCCCACATTAATTCCTTCACCACACATCTCACAGCATCTCTCTTGACTTTAGGCCTTATTCCTACAGATGGATGTGCAGAGTAATGCATCAGTGGCTGTTGCAGAATTGTTCCCCCCATACATTTTGCTGCTGTTCTGCCCAGACAGGTTTTAGATTCATCATTGATTTAGAGAAGAGAAGGCTCCAGGGAGGCCCTCTGCATTCTTTCAGGACATGAAGAGGGACTATAAAAAAGATGAAACCAAACTTCTTAGCAGGACCTGATGTGATAGGACAAAGAGGAATGATTTTAAACTGAAGGAAGGTCAATTTAGATATTAGGAAGAAATTCCTTTCTGTGAGGGTGGCGAGGGACTAGCACAGGTTGCACAGAATAGCTACAGATGCCCCATCCCTGGAAGTGTTCAAGGTCAGGTTCAATGGGGCTGTGAACAGATTCATCTAGTTAAAGATGGGGGAGGTTGGACTTAAATGGCCTGTAAAAGACCCATCCCAGCTCAGACTATTCTGTGACTTGCTGGAGCTTCTTTCATCACTTTATTTGAGAATTCAATGAAATCACATTTATGTAACTGTTTGGCCTGCAACTCCCTTTTTAAGAGTCGAAAATTATTGAGTTATTGTCACTTCCAACTATAAACTGACTAGTTCTTCCTTTAAAACCAAATAATGCTTTGGTATCCAGTGGTATACAAAATTAATCCATGAACAGCAAGGCATAACACTATGGTGTCTTTCAAACTCTTGTACAATTCATCCATATTTTACTGATTTCTGCTGGTCAGCATTGGGCATTCCTGGAAAAAGAACAGAGAAGGGCACAAAGTTCTTTTAGATCTGTTTGTCTCCTAGGGATTTTATTTCCTGCAGAATCTCAATGAGAAGCTGCTGTTAAATCATCATCATTCTTTGCAGGCAAGAGAGAGTAGAATTTTATTTTGACTTTAAGGTTAACAAAGATGGATTTTCCAGTCTAGCTGGATTTTCTCAATAGCTTTTACACTGTTTGGACAGTCTGATGTTTTACCCAGAAATATTTTTTGTCTTTGTTTATTTTCATTGTTACCTTTTCTTTTAAAAAAGATGATTATTTAAGATGTAATTTGTTTCATCAGATACGAAGTGTTGGGCAGCTAACCTTGGGTGCATTTGATTTCTGTGTTATTCTGTATTATGGTCTTGCATCACTCGTATGATTTATACAGAAATACTGTCTTATTTTTTACTTGAATTAGTCTGCCTAGAGGTATGATATTTGTAGTTGCTGTACACTTGTTGTGCACATTTGCTGTAGTGAGATGCTTAGCATTCAGTGCAAGAGTCCTGTGTATGTTTTGAGTACACAGAGCAAGAACTAACTTGTTCACTGTGCCTATCCAAGAATCCCTTTTGCCTTGTCATTTCTTAAAAGCTACTGCCTTTTCTCAGTGATCCACTCACGCACTTCTAGTGTAAAAATCAGTTTGCTGAAAAAGTTTGGACACAAGAGGGAATTTTATTAAAAAGCAAAAATATTTTTCTGCACGATATGGTCTGCTGCTTCAAGCACAGCAGAAGAGTATGTGAGGAGAGGTGCTTATATACCTGAGTTGCTATATCTATATTGATGAAGAAGTGTGTATGTTATAGGAACCCTGAGGATTTCAAAACTGAGTTGTGCAGCTGGGAAGTAAACTGGCAGAATTTGTCTGTGCAATGCAAAACTGTATTAATGTGAAAGCATTGCTCTGTCACAGCTGAATAGTGTCAATAAATGATTCAACTGGTTTTACCTAGTGCATGAAAGATATTTTAACATCTTCTAAAACTGAAAGAAACTGTTACTTTGGAAATGTGTGTAGTAGATATCTTAGGAACAGTGTAATAGAGAGAATATATTCTATACTGGGGGTTTATATATATATATACATATATGGTTAACTATTACTATAAAATACGATAAGCCATTAATTAAATAGTAAAATAAAATTCCAGAGGAAAAGGTAAACTGGATATATTTAATATTCCTCACTTAGTATAGATTAGGAATTCCACTTCAGTGCTCTGTGCTGCAGCAGTCTCAACAAAATACTTCTCCTCTTCTGTTTGAGAAGCCTTTTCATTCAATTGTTTACATGAGAATCTTGGAGGTAAAAAATGTGATTTGTGCCAGAAGTTAAAATATATGGGAAATCATTTGACAGAATGCACAGTAGGTGACTTTGGCTTTCAAAATCTGTTTGCTTGTTCAGTTCTAATGAAAGCGTCATTTGCATGTGCCAAAACTGACAACTCTTCAGACTCTGAACACATGAATTGCATCACTGGATGTCACAAAAGAATAATTTCTATGAATGTTTAGGTTATAGAAAAAATACTTTCAAGTTGCTGTTATTAGAGATGCTTTAGCATTTGCCTGGGGAGTAAAGACACTGTGTAAGAGAATCTTAAGAGAAGGTATATTTGTAGATCTTGGTGTTTTCTTGAAAAGTTATCACTCATTAGTCCACCCTTTGTTGTGCAGAAGGTATATTTTGGGAAGGGTGGTTTTTATTAAATCTTCAACATTGATGATTTGAGATCTGAAAGTGTTTGGAGGAGCTACTTAACCTGTGGCAGAATTTGACTGAAGTTTCAGAAGTGCAAGTATGTCATATGCTGTATTTGTTCTTGGCAAAAGGTAGCGAATGTTAGGAAACATCAGACGAGATCCTCAAAAGAAAAGAGTTTCACATTTCAATTTCAGTAACCAATGTGCTCGAACTAAAATATTGCAAAATTATTTATTTATTGAAGTGAAATTGCAAGTAAAAACTGCTGGTTCTTTCACTGCTCCTGACACTGCACAAGTTCTTAAGAGATAGCAGTGTACATTTCTACCTTGGTGGTGTCATTCTTTGTGTGTCCCTATGAGGGTCTCTAAGAAATAGTGCCTTCTCTTTTCCCATTATATTAATATCACAACAAAGCAAAAGTTAGAGTTTTGTTTCTCTTATGTAGTTCTAGACTTTGTTGCATAGTATACTTCCCCAAACCACAAATACACCCACTCTCCCCATATAGAAGAATCTAAGTTCAGCACTAGTTTTGAATTGAAGCTGACTGTAGCCTGACTCCACTTTGGTATAGATATGTAGTCTAGAAGATAGTACACATAACCAGAAACACTGTCTAGGGAATATTTTTATGAGACAGTGCACCCTAGTTGTTATTCCATTAGTTAAAGCTCATTCCATTGTCACTTGAGTCATGTAGAATTCTGATTGGCATAGTGTAGATACCCATGCTTTTTTCTCTCATTTGTGCTGCATGAGTCTGTTTTTCAGAGAACAGAATTTTTCACTTATTGTGTTTTGTTCCTTTTCTCCAAATTTTAGAGAATTATTTAAAGATTGGGCTAGATTTCCTGTATTATATTAATACAAAGCAGTTTGAAGTAACTGAGGGAAAACTTTAAATAATAGTAATTATTAACAGGTAACATTTTAACAGTGCTTTTGTAATAGCAGAATGGTTTTATTGTCTTTACCAAGAAGTCTTCAGCTATACTACTTTTGCTGAACAGAAAGGGATTTGTTCTTGCACAAAGTAGAGTTGAAGTGGGAAGCACAGCAGTTTGCACATAGAGAGAGGACTGGAAGAGGAAGCAGACACCTGACCCTGCTTTGTACAAAGTGCAGGGGCTTGTTTCCAGCTCTTGTTTTACCAAGCTCCTCCTGACCTCCCCACCATTGCAAACACTCTGCCTTTTGACACTGGCTTAACACACCCCTTGAGACAGCTGTAATGTACTGCATCTGGTGGGCTCTGTACGCCCTAAATGCATTCCTCACAGTGCACAAAAGCATTTAGTGTCTTGTTTGTTTAGCAACTACTAAAAATGATTGTTCTAATGGAGTTATGAAAATGTGTGGGCATAGGCGATATGATAAAATTAAGATCAGTTTTTATGACGTAAATATTTTATACACATTTAAGATCTTAACACTTAGTTTAGCGATCAGGAATAAAAAAGTATTATTACAACTATATATATTTGAAGTGATATTTAGAAAATGTACATGGTTGGATGCCCAGATACATCAATTTCATTAACACTTCAATTGCACAAATGCAGCAAGCAAATCCCTGATCTATGAAGTTTATATAAATCATATGCAATCAGGTTTAGCTAAAAATTTAGATCTAGAACTGCAGAAGTGGAAAAATAATTTACAAATTCTACAGTGTTGTTTTTTCTAGTATATTAATTTAAATTTTCAGCTTCTCTATAGTGTATCAAATGTGAAGCATCTTCCCCCCAATGTTTTGCAAGCTCTAAGTAAAAAAGAAACTGAGTGTTATTACATAAATATTTTAATGAGTTTGATTTCAGTTGAAGAAAACAAGGACTTTTAAGAAAAGTTTTACAACACTAAGATTTTTATTAACTAATATACACTTTATTTGATGATGATGATGATGATAATAATAGTAGTAATTTATTTGTTTACAAAAGTAATTATCATTGGGGTCCAACTATTGGGAATTAAATATATTCATGCCTTGGTCATGCATAAGTCATTGAGTGTTGTCAGAGGTACCTCTATTTGGTACTTGCTTTTTATGGTCATATACACAGTGGAGGTGTTCTGATAGACTCGTTCGCTGATACCAGTTTATAAAGAAGGCAGACACTGAATTGGCTTCTGGCACTTGAGCCTCATGCCATAGGCATTGGGCTGCACTAAATGGTGTGATGGCTCCCAGTGGAAGGAGGGAGAGAATTCAGAGGAGGCAATTTGCAGGCGGAGGGAGTCATGGATATGGGCAGAAATGGAGAAAACAGAGTCTGTATTTACTCTAACAGGAGTTATTGCTGTGACATTTTTGTTTCTTGCACTGATAAATTTTGTAGGATCATTCTGTGATATTTAGGTTCTGGGTGGCACAGAACCACTGCAGATGTGCTGAGAGTAGAAGCAGTATTCTGGTGCTGCAGAATTATTGTCAGTGGAAATATGTTATTGGTGTGTTCAGATACACCAGTTTGTAGAGTGCAGTTTTAGTTGTCTACATTAATCAGGGTTCCATTCACCTTTGGCTGTTTGTAGATTTGAGCTGGGAGAAGAAAAGGTAAAAGAAAATGGAATCAGGTCAGTTAGTGGAGAAGTATGTATCAAGTTTTTTACCATTGACAAGAGGGAAAGGCACTAAGGGTAAGCCACTCTAAAAGGATTAGATGTGTTTTGTTTTCTTTTATGTAAAAAAAAAAAAAAATCCACGGAAGTCTGAGAGTGCTCTTAGTACGCGCCTATGTGTACGTGACATAGGTAGCTGCATTTAACATCAAAAATTCCCAACAAGGACATCCAAATGGAGGCTCACCAGTCTCAGTATGAGTTTCTTACTGTACAGTAAAATTGGCAGAAGCTGGATGGTCCATCCATGAGGAGGAGCAAACACGTGCATCAGGCACAGCACTGACTCCATGTCTGCCTAGTCCCCGCCAGTCATCCTGTGAGCCCAAACACAGCAACTGCTGCTTACTTTAGCCTTATATTTTTATAAACCTACTTGATTTTGGTTGTTTTGCAGCAATAGCATATATGATCAGTTTCATCCATTTGTCAAGATAACTGAGCAATTAGCCAAAGAAATTTGATTTTGGAAAACATCAAAGACCATGAATCTTGTCATGCCTTACATCCATTAAAAAAAAGACACTTAATATCACCATACAGCTTATTGGTGACAAAGAATAGGAAGAATTGAAGGAAACACAGCATAATGGTGAAACAGAGATGAATTCAAAATCCTTATCCAAAAAACTTTCTAATGTATTGAAAGAAACCAGCTGCTGAAACCTGTATTTCTTATTGTTCATGGAGAAGAAATAGGTAAGTGTTTTTTTGGTGAGAAGCTCTGATCAGTCTAGCTCCATGTAAGCTCTATTTTCTCCCTGCAAAATAAGAGTAGGGAAGTAGACAATAAGCTGAAATAGCTGATTTGTGAATAAAAATTACTGTGTTGTCTCCTGCAGAGGTATTCTGAATAACTTTGAAGAAGGCATCTCATCTCCAGGCTGAGAAATGCAATTTTTATTCCTAAAGTACACACTTCTTACACAACTGACTAACAGACGTGACTGACCTTTTTGTTGCATATTTAACTCATCTATCTCTCTAGTTTTTCTCTGCTCTTCTGTGATCTGTGAGCTCTGTTGCAGAGGTTGTATAGATATTTCTTTGGTAAAGCCCTTCCAAGATTTCAATGTGCAGTGGAAAGCTCAAATAGGTAATTAAATCTTATCGATGTGCTGTAGTCTGTTAAACATAAATTATCTGCTGATTTGTCCAGATCTGCAGATTTTATCATTAATTTGCTTCTATTGCTCTATTATATACTACACAGAGTCATACATTTTAACTTGTTCAACAGAAATAATATTTTCCACAGAGGCAGTCTCTGTCATCTTTATTTAATTGAATTTATTATGATTTCTGAGTCTCATATTTGCTTTTTAGTTGAAGAAGTAAAACTATATTACTGTCCAAAACTAGCTGAAGAGTATATGAAATGTCTCAGATCATTACTTACTGTTGAGGTCAAACTTTGCTGTGCTTAATACCTGAAAGACAAAGATAAGGAGTGTCTGAACATTTCCAGAAGAGTAGTCCTAGGTCTTTTAATTAAATCGGTCTGCATTAGGTATATCCTCCAAAAACTGCCTGGGAGGGTTTCCACAGGTTAGAAACTGAACTAACAATTTATGTGGAGGCAAAGAAAGGCACTGAAGCAGCAGAGAACTCTGTGAAACCAATTGGCAGTGAGCCATCTGTTAAGCAACCGCAGCTACGTCAAAGATATCTAAAAATATACCAGTTGGTTTGGGAACATAATGCCCCAACTTCAATAAAAAAGCACTTTGTAAACAATCAAAAATGTGCTTTAAAATCAATTGCATTTATTCATATAGCAAGGAAATACAAGAGGTACTGCTCTCATGGATGTTGTTAGTAAATCCTAAAGAATTAAATTGTTTGTCCCTGCTTCTCCTCTTTGGAGTAGAAACTAGCATTTTATTTCAATCCCATTGTCTCTCTCCATGGCTCCCCATGTCCTGACACTTCTGCAATGTCTTGTCTTCCCTTTTTGCTTCTCCTGAGTTTCTCCCTCATCTGTCTTCTGTCCAAACTGCCTTGGGCAGTCTTTCTTTGTAGAAACACAGAATGGTTTGGGTTTGAAGGGAACTTAAAAATCCTCAGGTTCCAACCTCCTTGCTGTTTTCCATCCCACTCACTTCATTCACTTGCCCTCACGCTATTCTCCTTTCTTCCCTTCTGAGAATCCTACTGCTTGGATTTCCTGCAATTCTGCCTTTCCATTTTAGCTTCTTTCTTCCCACATTCCCTTCTCCTAGCTAAACTACAAACCTTGCCTTTCTTTGCAACCTCCAAGCTGGACTTCCTGCATTTGTCTTTCTCCTGAACTCTGGCTTTTTACTTTCAAGTACTTTTGTTTCTGTGGACCCCCCTCTCTTCCACCTCCCTCTTATATGCACCTGCCCTATTTGCACTACCAACTTATCCATCAGAAACTGGGGACACTTTTTGGTGTCATTTTAGTGTTTTATGCAGTTTTGCTCCAGTATTTTCCACCTACCTGAGTCACTAGCCTCAGGTCTGAGAATCAGTGTAAAGCTTCAGTCCTGATTAAGGCATCAGTGTGACAGCTCTGAACGAAATATCATCATTTCTTCCTGCATCTGCCCAACAGTGTCATCACTGCTGTTGTAAGGGAGCCGAGAGCAACAGCCTTGATTTGTGATTCATTCTGTGCCAACACTGTGGCCCCCTGCAGCAGGCAACAGCTGACTGATGGTGAGACTACCAACAAAAAAATTGCCCAAGAAACAAGGTTGAGCAGTCTTAATTCAGCCTTGCTCGAGTACTGGTAAAATGTGAAGGGTGCTGAGTCACTAATTCCTTTGTAGTTTCCGTGGAGGCAGGTATTGGAACCCAACAGTTAACTCCTGAACTGGACACAGATGAAAATCTAAATTTGACATCTCTCTTCCACCCTTCCTTCAAACAAAAAATACTTAAAGAAGTATGGGAAAACCTGGCCACCAGCACTTTGGAACATTGTTAGGTGAAACAAAGAGTTGTTACAGATTTCAGCATTGCTGATTTCATTCATATGTATATGTAATTTAGAGTGTGCTTCCCAGTGTGATGGCAATTTCAGTTCTTGTTCAGGCGCATGTTAAATCATGTTATTTGAGGACATCCCAAAAGTGGACTACACAGTGGCTGATTTCAAGAGCAGATGTCGCTGTAACAGTGGTTTACTTAGCAGCAGCTTTTTTTTGTTACATCCATACAGTCAGGCTGCAAAAATGAAAACAGGAAACATTTCCCTGTTTGTAGAGGTCCATCTGCAGTAATAAATATAAGCATATATGTTTTGAAACAACTATTTTTAGACACTTGTGTTGAGGATCGCACTGCTGCTTGGACTTTATGCCCTTTCAGATTTTGTTGCTTAGTCTATACATTTTTAATAATCCCATTGCCTGCTAGCAGTGACATTTTGTGAAGGTCATTTTTCTTGTGAAGTTGGAGAATGGACTAGAATTTCATTGAAGGAGTCCCTGAGCTGCAGGATCGTTGTTTATGGACTGTCTTGCATCTTGTACTACCTTTGAAGCCTGCTTAGAATTTTAACTAATGATATCTTCAAAGTGTCACCATGCTCAAGGGCATAAAATAAATCTCAAAATGCACTTTATATTTAAGAACAGTTTTGAATAGCTTTGAAGCATGGTATTAACTGAAATGAAAAGGCATAGATACACATTTGCTGTGTATGCACACACAGAGTATTATTCCATGTTTCACTAACCTTTTCATGGTCAGCAAGGTGTCTCTTCACCATTGCAATGCCTTTATCTTCTACATTATAAACATCATCAGGTCTATGGATATCTTAAGAATTTTTTATGTGATTGATGATTTCATACCTCAGCAGGTATTTTAAGGTAAGCTCTCTCCGTTGAGGAGTTTTATTTTTGTCTACATGATTCCAAGCTCACTTCTTATTTTCCCTGCACAAAGCACAGTCACTGGGTTGTATTTATATGACTTTTCTGTTTCTGTGTAGAGGATGGCAGAGCCAAAAACCAACATACTATGCTTGAAGTACAGGAGACTGTGGTCAGCTACTAAATTAAATTGCTTGGGTTTTTTTATAAACCAAAGTTCCAGATTCCCATAACTGAGCACATAACAAGTTTGTTTATTAATAAAGTACTCAAAGGTTTACATGGTAGCAGTATCTGATGTCTTCTAATACTGATATTAATTTCTAATTAATTAATATTCTGATATTCCTTTTAAAAATGTTGAAAGCTAGTGATCATGTTTGGGAATATGGCCATTTGACTATCTCTACTCTTGATGGATATTTTTTTTTCCTGTTTTATTTATTGCTTTGTGTAAGCACCCTTACATGTAAGCGTTCTTCTTTTAGGGATGCTGTTGAGGTAATTCTGTCTTTTTCTTTCTCTAGGACTTTAGTTTTCTATTTGTAAACTAAGAGCTTACAGAAGTATAAGTATGTGATTTATAATTGAATCTTTCCCACTAAGCAATTTGTCTGGTTCTTTTCTATATCAAATTGCAAAGAAAATTCAGCTTATTCAGGGTGTCCCTATATTTAAGATATTCTTTTCTATTTCTGTTTTGATAGTTGTGCCATCAAAGCATTGTAGTTTGGCTGTATGTTATACCATGGATTTCACAGTTTTATGACCATTGCTACCAATTTAGTTGTGCTGAATAAGTTAGAATCTTGTTTCAGAGCATGAAGCAATGTGATCCAGTGAACAGCAGCTACTGTAGGGGAAATGAAGAGATGATAGGGCTGTAACCAATCTTTAAGGTGTTGTGTTCTAAGTAAAGTTAGATGTTGGGAGACTGGACAGATTGTCCATTTGAGGAAATTTGTGTTAGGAAGTAAGGACAGAAGGCTGTGCATGACTTTTCACCTGATTCCCTGTTTGGGAAAAGGACTAAAAGGACAAGAATTTTCAGAGTCTGCTTCCAGACTTCTCAATGCCCACTACGTATGGACTGATTATGAATAAAAGCCACCAGCCTGTTTGGAACTGCTATTTTGCTGAAATGATCAAAAGGGAAGGCCTCAGCCTCTGGCCATTATCATTGCCATTTTACTATTTTCCTGCTTGCCTGCTACATGGGCTTCCCTTTGCAAATTTTTTTTTCTATCTTCTGCGCAGACTGATTCATCCTTCTCATGCCTGGGAAAATCTCAACAGGAAAATGCACAAGATTGATGAGGAAGAGAAGGCAGTTATATTGGGTCTTTTCTTCGCTTATTCTCAAACAGTTTTTCCTTTCTGTTCAAGGCAGTTGTTATTTCTGTGGTGCTGGTTAACACTTTTTATATTTATAGGGTCCTGACTTTTATAACTTTCTATAGGAATCTTCACAGTGCTGCTAACAGTCCTTCATCCCAACTCTGTCTTTCCCTATTTTGCACAACCAAAAGAAAATTCTATAGTGTATTTCAGTTGAGAATTTAGCAACAACATTTCTTGGCAGAAAAAAATGAGGAGATATTCCTACCCAATTTTTAGCTGGTTTCATTTTTTTCTTATCCTTACCCTTGTTCACTCAGTTTGCTATTTGATCTTTGATTGCAGGCCACTAAAGAAGTAATAGAGCGAGAAGCCCCGGGGATGGCCCTGGCAATGCTGATGGGATCACTTAATGTTACACCTCTGGGCATGCTCTCTAGGTAAGACTACTTCCTTCAAAACATGAGATGAACTCTTGCCATAGAATTAATTATTGTTATACAGTGGCTGTGTGCAAATCATTGAAGACTGTCGTTGTTATCAAGACTCGAAGTCTTAACTCCAGAGAAGGAGCCAAATTCAAATAATGGTAATTGCACCGTCTCATTGAATTCCCTTTGTTGTCTCTATTAGAGACTGTATCCTCCTCTATTTTCTGTGCCAGGTTATTTGTAATGTTGATGCACAGTCTTAAATAGCTGTCTTCTCATTCTAGAACTGTGGTGTTTTGGTGGTGAGTGAAGAATTTTTCTGTATGTTGTTCATCAAGTATTAAAATGCCTTGTTTGGCAAAAAAAGCCCTTTGATAAAGACAAATGTTTTGTACTGTCCTACATCTGGAGGAATACCATTAATT
Organism: Phainopepla nitens; assembly: GCA_013400175.1. NCBI lineage: Eukaryota > Metazoa > Chordata > Aves > Passeriformes > Bombycillidae > Phainopepla > Phainopepla nitens. The sequence continues at coordinate 168,834 of VXBQ01004798.1, forward strand.
TATCTCTCAAAGTACCTGGAATGCATGCACAGTCTGTGTGGTGTTCTTGAAAGCACACACAATACTTTTGCCAGCCATGCAGTTCTTAAGCACTTTTACTTGCTTTTGCACGCTCCTTTGAGAATTTTTGGCAGCTCCATTTCTCTCTTAAACCACTAGGTCTGATTATTGGCAGCTGAAATTTGAGTTTCATGCTGCTGTTTTAGTCCTTTTTTGTATTATTGGTTGGTTGTACTGGACATTTAGCTTATAACGCTCAAAAAATATTTAAAGCAGAGTAGAAGAGCCAAGAAGATGACTGCTGAAGGAACTGTCTGCCAAACACAATTCCACCTCATTTTTATTCCTCTGCAGTAGAGATTTCTCAGCTACCTGGAATTCTTTCTAAACTGAGGTTACATAGTGTGAAAGAAGGCAATATGAGAAAAGAGAGGCCAGGAGTCAGGCAGTACTCAAACTGCCAGTTGAAAACAACACTTCAGGCTGTCTTGAGTATGATATCAAAAGTTCATTTAGCAGCACAAAGATGATCTCTGTGCTATTTGCTTGTAAGCATTGTGACAGCTGTTGTGGAAATACTTCTTACTCTGCTAAAAAATGCCACGCAACCAATAAATGACATTAATCACTGAGAATTATTTGTATAAGAAGAAATCCAGGGAAGTTGGCTATCCAGCAAGCCATGTCCATTGGCTCAAAATTTTTGCTAATGCCATAACTGGAAATCATTTTCTTTTCTGTTCTTTCTTCACTTAAAACTCATGTTCTTACTCAATAAAGAGAATATTACACAGTTTCTCAAAACTGTAAACTCCATATCTTCATGGTTTAGTTTTGTCCTTTTACATTTTTTCTTATCCTTATATCACAACTCTAGGTTTTTCAACTTGGCTTTTGTAAACTGTGGAAGTACTCTTTGCAACCTCAAGAAAAAATTCTGTAATTAAGTTTCTTTTTTTAATATTTAGCTAAAATGTTGAATAGTCAAACTCTAGACAACAGAAAGCATTCGGCACTTGAGTGTTCCGCCTTATATCAACATCAAAGGAATTTCTAAAAGACAAAAAAAATAAAATAAGAACTTCCATCTTTGATAGTTGGTCTTGCCTTTTCTTGAGGGAGAGGGGAAAACTATTAGGAAGAATTATATATGAATTGCATAAGTACGATTTTTACTTGAGAGTTACTTCCTTCTCTGCTTTTCTTATGTTTAACCTTTAAATAAAAAGGACATATTTGAATTAATGCAACAAGCACAACTCTAGTATTTTTACCTGGCCAGGGACATAATGTTTGACACGGTCAATTACACTTGTAAAGAAGGAAATCTAGCCAGTGTTTATAATATCAAATTAATGTTAGACCCTGTCAATCCTGTTTTATGCTTTTTCAGCTCAGCTTCTCCCAAGTTCTTTTTTGAGAACATAATCAGCAAATATATTTGAAATTAGGTTTAAAAAAATCTGATAAATCATAGAATTTATCTTAAATGCTTTCCTTTTGTTTTGATAGTGGTGATAGTTTCATGCAAGAATTTCAGTCTGTTTTTCTTTCATTTCAGGCCTGTGTGTGGAATCAGAGGGAAAACTCTCATAATTAATCTTCCAGGTAGCAAGAAAGGGTCACAGGTAAGAAATGTTCTTACTGATCTGCTAGGAAGGAACTATGATGAGCATTTCTCCTTGTTTTGAATGGTACAAAGTGCCCACTCTAACAAATTTTGCAAAAGTGAATTGAAGTGCATATTCATATAAAGTTACCATGCCATCACTCTTAGCCAAGGACTATACAACTCCATTCTGATTTAAGGTGCTGTGTGACCAGGACAACATTGCATGTAGTGGAAGAGAGCTCTCACTTGAGCAGGTAGTGCTAATGAAGAGTCCAATGTTCTCTTACACTTTCCCTTTCTTCTCTAATTAGCTGTACCTTATCTCTGGGTTGTCTCCAGCTTCCAAGAAATCATTCTTTTTCACACAGAATTAAGAGGAATGCGTAGTACATGGCAAAACTTGCTGGAGCATTCACAGTTTTGGTCAGCAGGAGTAAAGAAAGGGAACATAATTTTTAAGAGTTTGAGAATGTTTTTGAATCTTCTCTATATGGGTATATCAGAGTTTTCACCCTTTATACAGTTTGTTTTCTTCCTGCATTTTGCTTCATTTGGACAGAGAAGTTAGGATTTTTGTCTTTATGCATGCTTTCTGTCTGACTCTATGGCTGAGAGGAATAGAACTCCAGTGGAGATTTGTGTATTTGTGTGTGTTAGTAAGATTAGATCTAGATCTTTCAGTAATTTCTTCGTAGTTGGCTGATAGAAAAACAATCTTCTCCAAAGAAATACAGCTAAGCTGAATAGTGATCTGTACAACCTGATACAAAACTGCCAAGGAAGGTCCCCCATCAGTCACAAGAATCTATTTCTTCAGGGCTCAGACTACATCTGGCCTTGTTAATAAATGTCTTTACCTCTGGCCTCTGAGAAATGCATACCTGGTTCCCACCTCCTGAACCTCTAGTACCCAGGCACGGAGCAGACAGTACTAACGTGTTTAGCAGCACAGCCCTCAAGTCGCTGTTTCTTAGACTTGTCTGGAGAGACAAAAACAGCAGTTACGTGGGCTGTCACCTGCAAGTTGGAGAGGAAATGTTTTGAATACTATGATCTTAAGCAGCCACCATAGGTTTTCAGATACACTGTAGACATGTTTCAGTTCAAAGACTCATTATGAGCCATGCTATGATTCTGCCGTTCATTACAGCGTTTCTGGGAATCTAGTGAGACTGAAATTTAAAGGAAGTTTAAAAGCCTTCAAAACACACAGAAGGCCTTGAAGGATGATGAGGTGGGAGTATACCTTCTTGAAATTCTTCTAGTTGTATGTGGGAAATCGTATGTATGTACATGTATCTGACATAGCAACGACCCCCCATTTTGAAGAAGTGATGCACCAGTAAGAAGGTCGTTTCACAAGTAAATACTTCTTTTGCTGACTTGGGAGAGAGATGAAATAGCCTACAGTCTCTAATGGTTTTTATTGTGTTCAGGAGCACTCCTAACCCACAGAAGCAATTGTCATTTTCTATCCTGAGGCAATCAGACTTTGAAGATAGGTAAATTGCAGAAAGTGAATGAGCAAAAGAAATGAAAAAGTATTAATAAGTATTTTAACAATAGTTTGATATAGGATAAGTAATGAAAAAGGTAATTCTGCTAGAAAAGAAAAAAGTCAAATCATTGCATCATACAAGAAAGCTTCTGATAAACTGATTTTTATTTGTTCCTGTCGTGATGATATTCTGTCCTGTCATGATTACTTTTAGTATGAGACATCTGTAAAGTCAGATTTCAGCAGACTTTTAAAATGAAGAGCGGAGAAAACCTGGTCAATAAAAGGCTGAATCTCAAGAACCAAAAAGGACAGATTGTCACCAGGAATTTCTTCATTTTTCTCTTTTACCACTTGCTAATTTTCTTTCCATTTTATAAATGCAATCATATGAGAAGTTTTTATAAAGCTATGAAATGGCAGCAGTATACATATTTCTGTAATAATATATTAATGGAAAATTACAGCAGTGTAAATGCTTCATCTGAAAAATGGACTGCATGCCAAACGTGTTCACTAGAGAACATTGGTGTGACATGTACCATTGAATCCAGATCTGCAGAAATCTTCAATTTTTGTATTGTTGGTTTGAGGTTTTTTTTAATTATTATTCTTGCAAAAGATAGTTACTGTTATGAAAGAAGGCAAAGTGTGAAATGACCAGATGTTTATTAGGTCACTGACATTTTATAATTGTAGTAACAATTGCCTAAAACTATGAGTTTCATATGTAACATGAGCTTTTAGAGGACTTATTGGGAGTCTGTGCATTAACACTCAAGCCATCAGGGCTTTATTTCAGTGCTTGGAATGGGGAACATGCTTCTCTGATTAGTCAGTTATTAGTGTACTTTTTCACAGTTATTGGTCAGTTTAGAGATTGTTGTTCTTGTTTCTCGCTTAATTGAGATCTGCTTCTGCTAAAGTAATGATGGTTGTATGCATCATTATTTTAAACCATTTTAAAAGTAATACTGTGAAGGCACAATAACTCTGTGGTTTGCAGTTATATTAGAAGTCATCTTTATTACCTTTAAAAATATGTTTTAACATACACTCATTATATGCAGAATTTGTGCTCATCTGGTTTACTCGAGTTCTTCGCAGTACCAACTTGAATGTTTAAAGGATTTGTAAATCTATGAGGTAGTCTGACTTATCATTCACTACTCTTAAAGAAGCAACTGAAAGATGTGTTCTTATTTAGAAGCTTTGAGGAAATACTACAGTGCTTGCGAGTCATGTTTTACTTGCAAAGTGGGGTATATAAACTCCAGTAACTTCTGATGGATTATTGCTTTTATTTTGTTTACATAGTTAGGTTTATTTATTTATAAATAAATATTTATTTCATTATCTATTTATGACTTTTTTTTTTCCTGGAGACTAAAATATCAGTGTAGGTTTTTTTTAAAATCTTCCTATGCTTGAAACAAAACTGAAGGGCAACAAAAGGAATAGTGCCAGCTTTGTCTGTCAACGTGTGTGTTCCTGACTGCATTGCCATGGCAATTATTTCTTGTGACCCTGCCATCATTTTCCAGTACTTAAATGTTTATATACAGTCTCTTCAAATGACATAAGAAAACTTTTTCTTGCGGTGCCTGGAAAAAGAACGAGAGACAATAGTCACAAATTGAATGAGGTAGCTTCCAGATGAAAAAGAAAAGAAATGGAAAACCAAAACAAAACTGAAAAAAACCCTAAACTCTTTGAGGGTAATTAAGCATTAAGGCATGTTGTCAACAAGGGTTGTGGAGTCCCTGTACTTTACTGAATAAGCCTTAGAAGCCTGGATTTCTTACTGACCCTGATCTGAGCAGGCAGCTGCAACACATTTACATCCTGAGGTTCTGCTTTGATTTGGTGAAGGACCAGCTCATTTTAGCAGCCTAGGTAGCTATACATGGTAGCTGTATGTATGCCCATTATGGAACAAGATGTCTGCAGTTTTACTTACTCCAGCCGTACAAAATAAACTTTCTAATTGTTTGTAAGATTATAGAACAAGGAGAAGTTGGAAAAATAGCTTGTTTATTAAATTTTTTTTAATTACATGACATTATAATGACATCAGTGTAGTTTGTTATTCTTCCAGTATATAGAATAAGTCCATGAATAAAAAAGGATATAATTATATAACAGTATAATTATGGAAGCCCTTATAAATTGTTCTCTAATTGTGAGAGAGCATAATAGGAAAAATTTTAAGCTAATATCCCTGCAGGGATGTAGTTAATGTTTTTCTTCTGCATTTTTGTAGCATTCTTCCAGTTGCTGTGAACTGTCTTTTGTATTACATATTCACAGAAATGTAACTCTTGTTTTCAGTATTACCTTCCTTGCAATAGCTCTGTGCAATTTACTGCACTTGCATGAAAAAAAGGCAAACATTTATAGAATAGTCACCAGATCTGTTTCTGAGTTCATTTATCTTTTAAGAGCTGTTACATAGGACATGGTAGGTTTTATTTATGATCAGGTGGAAAGATGCATCTAAATCCCAAATATATTTAAAGAGTAAACACATATTTGCATGTGCAGGTACCTTTTCACAGTGTTTCTCTTCTCGTTCTGCATAGGAATGCTTTCAGTTTATACTGCCAGCCCTACCTCACGCCATTGATCTTTTGCGGGATGCCATTGTAAAAGTAAAGGAGGTACACGATGAGCTTGAAGATCTGCCTTCACCACCACCTCCTCTTTCTCCTCCTCCAACCACCAGCCCTCACAAACAGACAGAAGACAAAGGAGTGCAGTGTGAGGAAGAGGAGGAAGAGAAGAAGGATAGCGGAGTTGCCTCAACAGAGGACAGTTCTTCTTCACATATAACAGCAGCAGCCATTGCAGCTAAGGTGAGTCTGGCTTCTTTCCTTAAGAGACCCTTTAGTTTCTATCTCAGGCATTTTCCACCAATATTCAAGTGCATGTTAAGACTATACATTGATGTCTTCGTGTCAAACAAATTTATTTCAGGTGCATTTTGTAGAAGTAGAGCTTCATAAAAATACAAGAATTCTGTTTTGGTAGGTGATTTCAAATTCCAGTGGGAGAAATATAATTTATTATCTTGATGTTAACATGTGTTTTATGACACTTTCTGATGTGACAGACTGGTTTTATTTAGTGGCTTTTTTTAGTGAAATTTTAGTGGCTTTTTTTTTTTTCATTCAAAATATTCGCACGCCTGAACATGCAAAGTCCAGTAGGTGGCATGTTAAGGAATCACAACAAAATTTTGCAACTCATAATAACTAATTTGAAATTAAAATTTTAGTTTCTGAAAATGGTGTAGTACATATACATGGTAACAATTTAAGTAATAAACTGTCCAGATTACTGTATTCCAATGTGCATGTCTGCATAGGAGATGTGAAATTCTGCCAACAAACTAAATATCATAATGTCTTTATAGTTTTGCTTTAACCAGTAATCATAGATCAGCATTACTCAAACTAAAATAATAAATTGGAGACTCCAAAAGGAAAAAATGAGGTAACACTTGTAAATAATTCCAATTCAAATTTTAAATATTTTCTCAAGAATTACTGTACTATTTGGAGCAATATATAAATATTTACCTCATTTTTATGTGTTCGGTTTTCAGATTGAAAGATAATGTATCCCTGTGTGTTTGGAAATAGCTTTTCCAATCTGCTTTGTTCTATATCTACTCCACAAGTTGTGCTTTTAATTCTGATTATGAGAATTGAAAGTCTAAGTAACTCAAAATTATATTAAGCAATTTCTAAACCAAAGCAGCAACATTCTAACTCCAGAAATGTGAATTCAGGTCTGAGACATCTTGACATTTCTAAGACAGCTGCAGCTGGAGATCATCTCCCAATATACAGAAAATCCTGATTACATATGTCTTTGCAGGGATGAATTAAGGTAATTATCATTTGCAAGTATCAGTTTTTATTAATGCAAATTTTAAATCGTTTAATTTCTTTTGATGCAGGCAAAGATAAATAATATGTGCTATTTTTAAAGGCAGGAAATACCTGAGATATCAACTGGCTATGTTCATATGAGCTTGGCATTTCAGTGTCACAGTTGTTTTCACCTCATTCATTTTTGGTCATATGCTTGTACAGTTTCACGTTTTCCTGTCACTGTATTCATAGCTGTTATGTGTTGTGCATTAGAAGCATCCATCCTATACCAGTCCAGCTGTTATCATGGCTAAAGGTCAACAGCCCATCCCTGGTCTCATCAGTTATTGCCATCATGCAGCAGGCAGTGCAGGAGAACTGGTAAGAGACACTTCCAAGAGGCTTTTGCACTAACACTAACTAATAATGCTCTGCCTGCCTCCTCGTCTGTGTGTGAACAGACGGTCTTATTTATTTTCTTCTAACAAAGACAGATCAGTGGTACCTCTGAGAGCACACATTACAGAAAATATCTGTTTATGATAAAGGGCTAAACAAGGTAAGGGTCATGTGTGTTGTCACTTTCAATCATTTAGCTGCTGAGATAATAATTGCCTTTGTTTCTGATTAGTCATTGGCTTTATCATCTAATATACTCAATAATTGAATAGAATTGAAATAATCTTCTAAAATTACTGCTTTAGAGCTATGAAGTGGTAACTTTTTCCTCTTGGTCTTGTTTTGCTGCTTTTCTCTCAGCAGTTTTTTTGTCAACACAATATAGCATTTGCACTGAGTGTTCATAGTTTGCTTTCATCACTTGCAGTTTCTGCCTCATTTTTGTTTTCTCTGTAGAAGTAGAATTTCTCAAAAACAGAAGACTTCAGGAGTAAGGAACCAGTGGATTTATTATAAATTACTGGGTTTTGGTGAATAGTAGAAAACTATTTCAGTGAATGCTAAAAAAGGAACTGTTCCCTTAGGCAAATAGTAATTTAAACTATCAATCAAATAGCCTACCACTTCTGTATTTAAAACATGATAAGCATGATTCTGTCTCTTGAAAAGTCACCTGGGAAATGTGAAGACTTCAAAGTTCACACACTTGATAATAAAGCTATATAGTACATATACATACATACATACGTACATTTATTGCAATGGTTCTCCTTTTTGGTTGCTAAGCTAGAATTTGCACCATGTTGTTCAGTATCAGTGGAACAGTTAATTTAGCTTCTGTGAAGAACGCTGTTAAACTGTCATACATGTTTCTGTGTGCATTTGCAGATTGCTATTGAGCTATTGTTTTATGCATTCTGTAATCCAGATCAGATCTTCAAACTCAGAGCAGAAAGGGGTTAGTTTTTTGGCAGGTTATTGGTTTTTTTAAGCTGTCCCTTCTGTATGTTTCTTAGACATTTTTTTCTCTTGTATAACAGTCATAGTAATTGCCACCTACAGATTATTTTCTTACCTCACTATCATTGTCAACCTTGGTTTCAGTTCTGAGCAAAAGAGAATAAAGAACTCATATCTTTTCCTTTTCCCCCTTCTTGTCAATGCTCTGGTAAAAGTTCTCTAATATGAAAACACAAATATTTAAACCAAAATAAAAGTACATCAGAGAAAGGCGAGGTCAGATAAAAATTGTAGAAGCAATGACTGATGGATGTGGTGAATATCTTTTTCTGTCACTTCATTCATTTCTCATTAATTTCTGACTTTGTCAATATGTTACAGCAGGTTTTCCACTCCAGCTAGTGCGAACAGAAACTATTTTCACTAATAACTTAGAATTTTATTGTACCCCATGTAGAGTTTTGAGATCTCTACTCTGTATTCAATTTATTTGAAACTGAAAAATGAATTAAAATATTAGGGAGAAAAAATCATAAATGCTCAGTGTGACTTAGTGAAATTTAAAAGAACAATCTATCCAAAACACAGTAATATTCTTGCCTTTCTTTGTTTCAGATTTCTGTGCACCAGGATACACAGAAATTTCTCATGGGCTTATTAACCTCTTTAACAGAGTTAACTAGAAGTTGCCTTGATTAGAGACTTCTATTGCCTAAATTTAATTTTTTAATATTAAAATTCAAAAACTCTCTTAATGTAGATGAGAAAAAATGACAAATTCCCTATGTCACATTATATTTGTATGTGTTTCTGTTAATGGAATAGACATACTAGTACCTTCTTAAAATTCAGCAGGTTGTAGTGGTTCAAAGAGAGTATTAGTGCTCCTTTTAGCAATACAGCACATTCCACTTTCATATAGAAAAAGAGCAAAATTTGTAACTATGAATTAACTTTATGCTCTCGGTGACAATTTTTTTGTCTAGAATCTAGATGGGTTTATATATGAATTATTTTCTGGTAATTGTATTTTATGTAAAGGTAGTGATTTGGAAATAATTCTCATTGAAGTTAAGTGTCTGTGATCATCTTTTCCTTTATCTTCAGCTTTCTTTTCTGCTTAATATCATGGCTGAATTTTTACTTAAATTTTAATTCTCTCGCAGGCAAAAATTAGTACTGCACATGCAGTTCAGGGGAAACTGGGATTGTCTCAGTCACTTGATTGCAGAGAGAGTTTTTCTTACAAAAAAGTGATATAAGATAAAATTGTAGAAGCAATGATTGATCAAAATGGTGGGAAATAAAAAAAAATGTTTCTTGCCTGAAGGATGTGAGACAGTATAAAGTATCTGGTTACTCTAGAGTACTCAGAGTAAACTTAAGGAGAACTGAACCATAATGTCATTTGTAAAAGCAATATTGTTATTTGTGTTGTGGGGTCTGAGAGTGCATAAAAGGGGTAATGGACCCATACACAATCATGTCAAGATGCATGCAGCTTTTTATCAGAGGAGAGTAGAGAAAAGGTATCTTATTTGAAGACTTAAAACTATCCTTTCTTTGATGTTGTCTTTTTTTTTATTTTATGCCTTTCTCAAAGTGTATTTTTTCTGCTGTATTTTCCTTAGGCATGGACATTAAAAAGAAGCATTGAAATTTGTAGAGAGTATCTATGCCAATATAAAACTTGGGGATTCTCAGCCTGTTTTGGGCTTTAATGAATTTAAGACGGGATTTCAGTAGAAAAAGTGAACAAAAGGGAAATCATGCTTCTGACTACAAACCATTTGAGCATTTGGAATATCATTGATTCAGTTTACTCTAAGATACATCTCTGAGATGTGATTTGCAAATCAGAATACTCCATGTAGAGGCCAGTTAGGCAATGTTTCTGAAGAGGAAGATATTCCCAGTATAGTTGTCCATAGTGAAAAGAAACTCTGCTGACTTCAGAATTTACAGTGGAAGCTGTAGCATGAGATGCTTAGCCTTGAAAGGTCCTCTGAGGAGAGCTGACAAAAACTGACTGGCAAAAAACACTGTTAGTCTAGAAACATGGTAGAGCAGAAAGGAGGCAACTAGTGGCACTCTGAGAACAAAACCTGTTTTCACAGAATTTATAAACAAATTAGAAACAAAAGAAACTCTTAACGTGAAGAGGAGGGTATATGGTGAAATAAGATCCCCTAGGTACAACCCAATATTTCTAAGTCAAGGTTGCCAAGTTAGACATAGTCATTATTTATAGAGGAGAACCAAGGAAGCTGAGGGAGTGGGAAATGGCACGTATTTAATGACACAGGTATTAAGATTTGTCATTTTAACTGCACTCAGACAAGCAATAAAGGTCTCTTAATAATGTAACGCATGTTTTAATAATGTAACATATACTAAAAAATAGGATTCAGGCTTGTTCCTGGAAGGACATAGGGCAGTGGCTTCTATCTACCCTAAAGTGTTAGTAGGCAAGAATGATCAAAATGCCTAGATGCAGACTGGGTTAACAACATCTCCATTTATTAAAAAAATCCTGTCTGGAAATTCCCAACATTCATGATTTGGCTTGTCACTGGATCTTCCTTTCTTGCTTCCTTTTGTTGTCTGCTACTGCCATTTCCCCCAGACAAAAGGCTTCTTCTGATGGTCCTCTTAGAACTTAAACATCAGGCTGAATGAAGAAATTCCTAATGAGGAGAAGGATCTTAAAATATGCATGTGTATATATATTCCTTCAAAGATCTGAGTGTCTATATTTTCTGGTTAGCTGTGATAGAATTTTTCCAGGATTTTCCCTTAGTGAAGCCATCCTGGCTGCTTCAAATCGTCTCCCTGTCCTCCATGTGCCTTAACAGGGCTTGTAGGAGGATCTGTTCCATGATCTTCCCAGGCACAGAGGTGAGGCTGACAGGTTGGTAGTTCCCAGGGTCCTCTTTTCTACCCTTTTTTAAGATGGATGCAATGTTCCCTACTTTCAGTCACCTGGGACTTCATCTTACTGCCCTCACTTTCCCAATGCCATGGGCAGTGGTTGAGCAGCTACATCAGCCAGTTCCCTCAGGAGTATGGGATGCATCTTGTCGTGTCCCATAGACTTGTGTATGTTCTGGTTCCTCAGGTGGTCATGAGCCTGATTGTCCCTTAGAGTGGGGCTTAATCGTCCCTCTGGCTTGAGGTCATCCATTCAAGAAGTATGGGAAGAGTGGTTGCTAGTGAAGACTGAGGCAAAAAGTTGTTGATTGCCTCAGCCTTTTGCTTATCTGTTATTACCAGTTTGCCAGTTGTTCATCAGGAGGCATATGCTTCCCTAACTGGCACTCTAGTATATTATGTGGGTAGTAAAAAAATTTGAATTTTTATTTTTCCCTTCACAATGTATTTTAAACTGAATGTTGGCTTTGGATGGTGGTTTCTAATGCTTTTGCCTTCACTCGCTCCAGAGAGGCCTGTAGCTTTTGCAGCACAAACCTTACATGGAGAATTTTTGTAGCTGAAATAGTCTTCATGGAATAAAGAGTATTTACTCGCTGCATGACATTTCTTGTGAGAAATTTTCTCACGGCGTGACATTTCTTTAGAGAAGTTCAATAAATTTCTAGCAGATGGTTTTCTTTCCAGAATATTTCCCCCCTAGTTAGTGAATGGAAAGTCTGCCTCTCTTCGTGCCATGGTCGTAATTGTTGTTGGTCATTGTTGGTTTGAAGCAAAAGTTTAAGAGGAAACCATTGTTTTCTTATTATTTCCTGTTGTAGTATGTTTGATGCATAGTTTTTTCAGGCCAACTAGTATGTTCTGTGATACTTCAGTTAGAGTGTGACCTTATATATTTGTTAGATATTTGTTACTGAAATTAGGAGGGTATGCCATTAACCACTGCCAAGCACTAAGTAGGAGGAGGTGTGCAAACTGAGAAGTGGGGTATTCCTGTGTTTTTGAGGTAAGGTTTTGAGGAAGTTTTACATCCAGTATATTTTTTGCTATTAATTCCATCTCTCTTCTTTTTAAGATTCCAGATTCCATCATCTCTCGTGGTGTTCAGGTTCTCCCACGTGATACAGCCTCCCTCAGTACTACTCCTTCAGAATCTCCTCGTGCCCAAGCCACCTCTCGCCTCTCCACTGCATCCTGCCCAACACCAAAAGTAAGTACACTTATGCCTTGCAAGCTCCATGCTCAGCCCTGTAATCTATCAGATTAATGTATTGCCTCTGCTGAACAAGGTTGGTTCGCATGCAAGGGTTGTGTCATTCTACGTAATAGATAAATGCAAGACAGGGTAGCTCATTCCACGTGTACTGTTGCACAGTTTAACCTGTGGGTCCACCAACACCTTATGGTTACTGAAGTTTCATGTTATCTCTTGCAATACCGATCATGGATATGAAATTGTTAGCACCTTGAATGTATTTAGTATTCTTCAGTATCCCCAGGAACATAGATAATCCTGCCACTGAGTAACAACATTAAGCAAATAGTATTCTGTCAAAAAATATATGTGCAAATTTCTATCCTGGGCTGGGGCAGATCTGTGCCCCACTTTATTATTGTTCAGTTTAAGACTTTCAAAACAACTGGCTTTGCTCAAACTTAGATATTTGCTGCCTGACATTTGGAAACAAAAAAACAGCCAAAATTGAATAGAAAGAAAGTTTTAATGCCAACCTTGTGGGATTATTATTCAGTTCTTAGTGATTAGACTATACTATTTAATCATTGAGGTGAACTCTATATGTTTCATTTTTATCAAGCTTTAAATAGCATACATCAAAAACTAAGCAAGTTGACCAGTGGCAAGGTCTGTAATGTTTACCTTCAGCAAAATTCCTTTCAGCAGAAGAACACTGTCTAAATTTGCTTTGTGCGTTCACATCACAAAGATCTTTCTGTGGCACCAGATGCTGACATACTAATAAACCAGTAGCAGATGGCAAATAATAACATTCTTCCTTATCTAACTCATGACCCTTGAAGATTATTCTGCTTGCTAAAATGATTGCCAGCATCTGCTAGTTCTTCTCTCCTACTGTCTCATTCTTTTCTGTCAGCAAACAAGATTTATGGGCAACCACCCATAGAAATATTTTGGTTTAACCTCTGGGACTGTTTTATGCAGTGTAATGGAATCAAAATTATTCTGATGGACATCAAACTTGAACTTCATTATGTAGTCTACTTTCCTTAAGATTGTTTCGTGAATTCTATCTGTAAGCATCTCCTTCACTTTTTTCCTAAAAAATTTTATCTTGTCTGACAGCTTAAAAATTAAAATGTTGAGCTTTTTACTTTACAGTGCTCAGAGCAGAAGATAAAACACTATTGTCCAAAGAAAACCAAAGGTGACCAGTAAGAGGCATAAATACGAGGCAGCTCTGCTGAAAAATAGCTCTAGATGATACCTATATATTTTCAGGAAATTTGTCACAATGGAAAGGAGTAAAGCCTATCTGTTATGAGGCAGAATGCAGTCCTCTAGACTGTCTTGATAGATTCAGAGATTACAGAAGGAATGTACTAAAAGTTTGAAACAGATTGAAAATCTGAACCTGTGTTTGGGCATTAGTGGAGATGAGCTCATTTCATAATTGGATCATGCTTTGGTATTTCGTGTTGAGACCTGCTTTTCGTGTATGACTGCAAAATCAGATTTTGTTCAAAATGTGTGAGAACACACCACTTTTATAACAGGAATTGCCACGCAACATCTAGCTAGATTAGATTTTCTGTGATGTATTCGATGGTGGTTTGTTACGGGCTGATATAGGGAAAAATGAAAAAAACCCAAATGAAAAATAAACTTGACAGGTGATGGCATCTGTTGCTACTACTTAGAAGTTGGATTTTGCACATAAGCTTCTTTACCACTCAGAGAGTTCTTGGTTCATTTTATGTATTGCTTTCGAAAAAACAAAGAAGCTACCCATTATCTTTTTGTTCAGTTCTTTACAGTATCCTCGAGTTTTCAATCATAATCTGAATTTTTCAAGAAGTATGGTTCATTCAGATACTTCAAGATTATCAATATGTCTAAATGTCTTCACTTATTCTGTTTTTCCTTCTGGATCCTTGCTTTCTAATAATGCAATATGAATTAAGTTTATACTGGCCTCTTGTCTACACAGTAATGAGAATAAAAGTAAGTTGAATTTCAGCATCCAGGTGATGTTCCAAGGTTGTTTATTTTGCTTCTTTAATCTGAAGTATGTATCTTTTCAATATGCTCATTTGCTGGTTTAGGAACTCATTTCAGGGCTCCAAAACATGTATATATGACATGAAACAAAGATGAGGAAGTATCAGGGGAAAAAACTTATTTCTTTGATTATATTTATTTTTGGAGTGATGGTCTAGCCCCAGAGCAAGTGGCACTATATTTCTTTGTCAACTGTATATTCCAGTTTATTTTGTTGTACCATTTTCTTGTCGTCTTTTTTTTTTTTGTCCCAAGTGTCCATGAACCCTTACATCTCTCTTACTGAATTTGCTGAAAAACAGAAAGCTCTGTGTGTCTCAGAAAAAAAAAAAAATCAAGCTTCTGCAATGACAAGAGCACCTCTATTAAATGGATGTAAGTAGCAGGTTACTAATGTATGAGGATATTGGAGAAGAGGTATGGGAGAACACATTACTCCTGATTGATTTGTTAGAACATTTTACCTTTTCGTAATCATATTTTGGAAAACCTAATCTTGTTTATGTATACAACAAGATCCTGTAGACAAAATACAACATTTAATTGCAAATTTGCTTTACTGTTTACAACTCACCATCCATGTTTTCTGAAAATCTCTGTTTCTAACAAAGTACTAAATGATAAATACTGAGTTGGAACCTGGATATTTCAATCAGTCTTCATAAATGTAATTTCCTGGTAAAAGAAGTAATTATATTTCTAGGGAGGTAGGAACTTTTTAAGACAAATTAACATTGAGACTACTCTGTGTCAATGTTTAGGTACATCCCCAAGACTAAGCAAACAAGCTTTTGTTAGCTTTTAATAAATCTCCATAGAACACCTGTCTGGTTCTCTAAAATTTATTTGAGTTTCAAACAAAGTAGACCACTGTACATTTAAACCATATTTATAGTAGATGGTTTCACTAAGTTTTACTCAGAGGAAGACTGCTCTGACAGTCCTCCCTTTTTCAGTCATTCAACCATAAAGTTTTTTAATGGTTGTGGCATATTTTTATCTTGTTCAATACAGTTTTGATTGTTTAGAAGTTTTACGGCTTTCTTAACATGGTTAGATGAATTTGCTGAATACTCACATGACAGAAGTTTAGGATGACACAGCATGGCTTACAAGTTTTTCTTGTCATTCCAGTAGCTGCTCAGATTCTAAGATCTCACTATGTTTTTGTCTGTGTTTGTGGTTGGTATCTTCATGAAGTGCAATGTTCTTTGAAGACACAAAAGCAGTAGGGGCACCTAGGGTAAAATACTTTTACAAATATGGAGAATTTTTTTTATATTTGCATTAATGTTGATTCTTGTGGATTTTTTTAGCTTACAGTATAAAACTTTTGAACTATAACTTCAGTTAACTTAAAAGAATGTATCCAGAGCAAATGACTGAGTCATTATTTCAGACTTTGAATTTTGTTCTACTCTTGAGGGGTTTATATCAGTATAAAAGAAAATTGCAGTTTTCAAGTTGAAGTCTTCACTTCTCCCATACATAAATGATGTAATCAGTACTTAATTTTTGGCAATGTTGTGTGTCAAAGTCAAAAGGAAGCAGATTTAGAAGACAAAGGACAGGTTTTTAATTATCGCCAGGAATTCATTTCAGTGACAAGAGATGTTCAAAGTATTTCACATTGCAAGATCATCAGTCTCACTGATTTTCAGTTCTTTCACTTCAATGTGCAGAGTTTCTTTCAGTGTTATCTTTGATCACGAAGGATCCTAAGGAACTTGTTATAGTACTTTTAAGATGAGAGTGTGAGATTTTTTCCGTCTTGCTACTTCATGCCCTTCACTCCTTACGTTTTGCTTAAGAGAAAGTCTCTCTCTACTTTACTTGCTAGTTTTCTGTTCCTTCCCTAGCTGTCCATTGTTTAGTTACACTGAACCAGACAAAACCCTCAGTAGTAAGTTAGATCCTTACGTATTTGTAGTTGCAATAGATAACTTTTGATTCCTATGTAATGGAAGTTTATAGGCTCTATCTTACAGCTAAAATGAGCAAGCAAGGCTACTTTTCAGAATTTTTTTTTCAAGTCTAGCAAAACAGTCATCTCACCTATCCACTGCTCCATCTATCAACACCTTCTTTGTAACAGTACATTTAATTCTGCTGGTTGGTCACTTTCTGTTACTTCGTCTCCTATGAAGAACTATTGTCTTTATCATTCCTAAGTAGACATTTGCCTAAAGACCTAATATTCCCAATGTAGAAAGAATGACACGTGTAATTCATGTAAATGTTCTGGTTGCAGAGAATATCTGAAGTGAAATAGCCTAGATAAGTACTTTAAACTTTTTTTGAAAGAAAAAAACGCTGATGAAAGTTGTTTCTGTCACAAAAAACCTAATTATTTCAGTAATTTCTCATGCTTACTGCTAACACAAAACGATCTGTCATGAACTACCTTTAGCTTTAATGTTAAAAGTGTACATCGACATCCACACAATCAAATTAGTTACAAATTAATGCTAAACCTAATTCAGATTTATGTTTTCAGTCTCGTGTTTTTTCAATATAGAATTGCTATGTGAAGCACATTAGCAAGTGGAGATGGAAAGATGTTTTTGTCAATTACTGTTGTTACAAATTTTTCAGTAGAAATATTCAGTGTTTACTAGTAAAAGAAAGATCAGGTTCCTTACCAGAAATTCTTAGCTCATAAGATGCTGTTGAAAATGTGTTTTGGTAAGCTGTAGTTGTATCCACAGTGTAGATATTTTATATTCATTTGAGTGCGTAATTTTTTTTTTCTTCTTGATTCTTACTGTTTCTTTTTAAGGTGGTCATCAAAGTGAAATATGGCAAGTATGTGAATGTATTTTAAAGTTTGAATGCCTACAATAAATTTCCAAGTGAATTTTGTTTCCTTTTTATTTATGAAGTTTGCATAAGCTGAAGTTTATTCTACCTAGGAACCTGCTTGAGTAAGTAGCAAGTGCTTTGGCATGGCTGTTTAACTGTGATGAGGTTGAGGAGCATGGAAAAGCACAGAGAATATTTTAAATTGTTAGGATGATCTATACAGATGAGATCACACTCCAAGCACTGCAATGGTTTCTTGCTTTTTTTGTGTAAAAATACACACACACTTAGTTAGCTACTTCCTGGTAAAACTTTAAATGTTTTCATGATTATTTCTGGGTTTCATTTCCTCTTAGTTTTTTTCACTGTACATTCTAGGATTACAGAAAATTATGTTTAGTAAAAGAAGATGCTAACAGAATGTATATTTGAGTAGAAAGTAGGCATAGTTGCCTTAGGATGAATCCTACTCCCTAACACACATCTACTGTATCCTCCTGGGTTCTTCTCACTACAATGCAGCAGTGGTTTTCAGAACAATTACTAATTAAGATACCAGAATATTTTCATATAGTTGTTACCTTTTTCCCTCATTGTTTAAAGTGTATGGTCTTGGCAAAACATGTGGATAATTGTGCCCTAGGAAATCTTATAGTTTACATTTTGGTTACAAATCCTAGTAGTTGATAGCTAACAACATGCTGCAGCTTCAAAAGTGAGATATGGTAACTAAGGAGGAAGCTTGGTCGCTTCGGATGTTAAAAAGTCCCTCAAATACATCATAGTTACTAAAATCCTTTTAAAAATGGAAGATGCACTTTGTAGGAAGGTGAAAAACTTCAGGGATAGTATTTTGGGCGTTTTTGTTAGTACCAAAATAGACCCATCAACAAGTCAACTCTGGAGAAGATGGACTGGGGTAAAGTGCAGTCTGAATATTGAATTTCAGTAGAATTGCTTATTTGTCTTAGCTTTCTTTATTGAATATGTGTGCTTCAAGTAGTACTTTATTTATTCATACCTTGAGTCGGTATTAAATAGTACAGCAGCACTAAAATACAGTTCTCTTCCCTTAGTCATGCTGAAAAAGTGCTTGTTTTAGAGGAATTGGAAATTAGCTTCAGATCCAGAACAATTCCTGTGGTCATGGAATCAGGTGCTCTTCAGACCTGTTACAGATTGAACCATACAAAGAAGCTCTAATGTGCAAAATTTTTCTACACTTGTATGTCTTAATAATTAGTTGATATTTATTAAGCAACAGAATTTCATTCTTTTCCTGAGTCCAGTGAAAACTTTCAAACAGATGAAAAAAGGTTACTCAGTCTTTCCCTGAAATGCTTTTTCTTTTCAAATTGTAACTATTCTGCATGTGTATTCCTTCAGAAGAGAACAATCTTTCAGTACATAACATTCTGGCTCACACAGGCATTGTATGAGTTCTAGTCTCTGTATGCTAACACTGCATCAGATTGTCAGTTCCTCCTTGAAATGTTTTTTTTTCCAATTAATTTTGGAGCAAGAGTTTTCATTTCTTACTATGCTGTCTTCCAAGGCCAAGTGTTTTTTTCCAAATTCTGGTAACTTCAATTTGTCATTTCTTTAAGATAGGGAAAAGATGTGCATCCCTCTCACATTAGAAGCCTTACTGACATCTTTTCAGCTCCTATCCAAAACAAATCTCTGGTTTGAATTCTGATGTAGCACAAGATGAGTGTTTTAGGGTTTGTTTACAGGTCTGGGTTTCTTTCACCAGCAGCTATGTAGTTATGTCTGTCTTTCATCCAGTGTCTTCAATTAAAAATTACTGTGAATGCACCTCTACAGAATTCAATACGTTTTCAATATATCTATTTCTGGTTTTGTCACTGATGCTTGTTGAGTTTTTTGGCACCTGGTGATCATTTTTATGTCTTGCTGAAGATGGCGTCAGAAAAATGTTGACTTCCCTTCTCCATTCAGTCTTTTTTCCTCGGGGCTGTTACTTCCTATTACATATGTCAATTGACTAAATCTTGTTTCTTCATGAAAAATGGTTTCAAGAGTAAAACTGTGCATCCTATAGGCTGAATTTTCATATAGTCTTATGTGTATAGGAATTTAGTTTTCTTTCGTTCCTCTTCTTTGGTGTCTTAGTCCATCCATACATTAACCTGATTTAATCAACAGCTCAGCTGTTGATTGACGTAATGAATAATCCGCTTCATTTATTGCTGTGTTCTTTTCTGATGAAATAATCAGCCGTTTTGAAAATGTACTTGTAAGGATAAACAGCAATCTTCTTGTTAGTTCTTTCTTATTAAACAATTTAATGATGGTGTAGCAAAGTGCAGTGCCAGATGTTATAGGAGAGATAGGTGATGCTATTTGAGAACAAAATGGGTTTAATTCACTCTTGCATATCTATGTATTCAAGAGCACAAAGATACATGCATTCAGTAGTCTGTCCAGAACCCATGTGTGTACCCAGCTGGTATGGTCAAGATGGCTTGAAATGATGGAGAGGACGTGGAGCACCAGCTATGACCTTCTCCACAACTTCTCTAGCATCCTTCTTATGCCAGTATCCATTAAGTCAGTGTTGGATGCATCTTGTATACTCCTTAGAACCTGATAGTAAAGAGGGTTGTCTCTCCATCTGGTTCCATGTCTTGAATGTTAGATTTTCTTGCTGTACTATGTTCTCCTTATGTAAACCTGCTCTTTATCATTCGGATTTCATCTCAGCAGCTCAACTCTGCTTTGGTCTGTAAATCATTTTAGGTTGTCTGATTTTACTGATTGGGTATGCCCAAAAGCTGCATGAAGTGCTGTGAACTAAATGAACTACCAATCTGCGTGCCATCAGCATTTTTATGTTCACTCTGCTACACTTTCTGGTGCTTCCCCATTCAGAGATGTCCTTCCTTTTCTCTGCCACTCTTAGTATGTCTGTTAGATATTCAAGGAGGGTTCTTATGCTGAAGTCTATATTACCTTGCTATTGAAGCAAGCATGTCACAGTTTGATATTGTATCATGCTTCTACAGTTTTGCATCATTATCATCATCTGCATTTCATGCACATGTATGCTGGTTTTGGCAAGTGAGCCCCGTGACAATCACAGGAGCCTGCTGATTATTAGCTGAACAGAAATAACAGCTATAAATTCAGTCCAGCACATTTCAGTCAAATCTGTCAGTATCTCAAATGCTTCGAGCCCCATGTATGGTGCCAAAAAGACTGTTGTGGTTTAACCCCAGCTAGCAACCAAGCCTCCTGCAGCTGTTCACTCTCTCCCCCAACCAGTGGGATGGGGGAGAGAATCAGACAGTAAAACCAAGAAAACCTATGGGCTGAGATAAAGATGCTTTAATAGGGAAAGCAAAAGCACACACAGGCAAAGCAACACAAGGAATTAATTCACTGCTGGCCATGGGCAGGCATGAGATCATCAACCATTTCCAGGAAAGCAGGGCTCCATCACTTGTAACAGTTATTTGGGAAGAGAAACACCATCATTCCAACCCACCTTCCTTCTTCCCTCAGCCTTACATGGTGAGCATTGACCCTATATCGTGTGGGATATCCTTCTGTTTGGGGTCAGCTGTTCCAGCTGTGTCCCAGCCCAAGTTTTTGTACATCCCCAGCCCACTTGCTGGTGGGATGAGGAACAGAAAAGGCTTTGATGATGTTGCAAGAACTGCACAGCAGTAGAAAAACCATCTCTGTATTGTTGACAGCATTTCCAGCACAAATCCAAAGCATGGACCTGTGCCAGCTACTGTGAAGATTATCTGTACCCCAGCCAAAGCCAGAACAATGGGCAACTGAAGGTAGTCTAGCAGCAGGCAGTATGTGTTCACAGGAACCAAAACTGATATTTAGACTAATAAAGCTCTTTCAAGGCATGCATGTTCCAGTGATAAATGTACCGTCTGCAGTAAAGGTTTGCTGGTTTCATCACAGAAGTAACATCTATCTGATGTGAGATGTGAAAGAGAAGCAAGAATCTGAAGCACAGACATTGCTTTTCTCATTATGTAAATATGCAATTCCCTTCAAGTGGTAGGTTCTTTAGCAAGTGTACTAATAGTCCCTGAAGTCCAGTTTCACCTTTGAAAAGGGTTTTAGGAAATAGAGGAGTTGAAAGTAAAAGGCACCTACTGGTTCTATCATCTTAATTCCCTACTTTGGGCAGTATCCGATATTATTTAACTTTATAATATGTGATACTATCAAAGATTGGCAAAGTAAAAATAATTTTTCCCTTCTGCACAGCTGTCTCAAGTCTTGTTTTAGAACCTCACTGTC
This sequence comes from Phainopepla nitens, assembly GCA_013400175.1. Taxonomy (NCBI): domain Eukaryota; kingdom Metazoa; phylum Chordata; class Aves; order Passeriformes; family Bombycillidae; genus Phainopepla; species Phainopepla nitens. The sequence goes on from VXBQ01004798.1 coordinate 190,466, forward strand.
TCATTGGTCAGTCTGCACTCAGTTACCTTTTTGCCTTTTAACTTAAATATGCCAATCCTTTCTTGTATTCATTCCTCAGCCAGACAAAAGGGATGCATAAAAATTTTCAGATTTAATTTTTCATTAATTAACTAAGTCAAGCTCCCTCCTTTTTTATCCATTAAAAAAAACTCATTCCAAAATCTTACAAGCTGAAATTTATTGCCCCTATTTTGCTCACCAATTTAGTTTCATTTTAGAAGGCAAAATATATATTATCTCTTTATTAGGGGAATTTATGAATAGGGTAGAATTTGATTTCTTTAATTAGTTTTCAACAGTATGTTTAGTTGTTTAAAAGGAAAGGAAGTGGTTTTTTTCTATTTCGGATTACTTCCACACTATCATTGCACATTATTGGATATGAATTTCTGTAGGCATTTATTGATATTTACATTTACTGAAACCTACATACATTTCAGTATGTTGCTTTTTATTTAAATTAGCAATAGTGGAGAAAGTCTATATGGAAAAAGTGTGGGAGAAATAGAGATCCTTAAGGTGAGATATTCAAAGCACTTACACTTGGAACATATTTTTCTCCAATGTCTGTGTTGGAAACAGGGCCTCCCACTTGATTACCTTGCAGTAGATTTATGGAAATCATTCTGGAAGAAACATTAAGAGGTTTGGCAAGATTTCAAAGCAACTGCTAGCTTTTTTTCAGATTTGCACTATCCATTACAGTTCATTTCTTAAGACTGTTTTTTTTCTTTTATGTGTAGTTTTTAAAATTTTAAAAAGAGGAACACCCTTGAGCAAGGAGTTCTTATGTGTTTGCATGGCAGTTCTTTGCAACATGGTGTTTGCTTTATGAAGTTTGTAGACAGCCTCGTTGGACAGTGGTTTCACTCAACAGCACTGTTAGTATGGACAAAGATTGACCTTGGCCATTTACCAGGTTATTGTTAGTACTTGGCCACTTAAAGGTCATATTGTTTTAAGCTTCTGAAAAGTGAATTGCATACCAGATCTTTCCACCTTAACTTAATCTTCTGATGTTGTCCTCTCACTGCTTTAATTATTTCCTGCGGCTTTAGTGGATACACCCTTTTCCAATATCCTTACCAACCCTTCCGCTCCTCTTTCATAGTTGAACTCCTCAGGGTGTATAAATGTGAGGAAATACATGTGACAAGATGTGTTTACACAGATCTTCCAAGCACAGCCCTGTCTAGTCAAAAGGATAAAATACAGGCTGTTCCAGATATTTGAGAAGAAACCTTGAAGGCACTTGTCCTCTTCCCTTTAAAGTCCCACTGTCCCATCTGTTTTCAGAAAGGTGAGATCTTCCTTGTTACACTGAGCCCCAATGCAAACATCTCTCCCTTAATTTTGATGCTAGAAGTGGTGAAAGACAGCAGATATTTGCCTTAGAACCCTACTAGAGAGCTGGTTTGCTTTATCATCTACCTGTCCCATCATCAGGTCACTTCCAGTTTTCTCCATGACCATGAAGGTGTCTTTGATAGGAGCTAGCTTAGCGTCTAAAAGTGTTTAAAGGACAGTATCTGCCACTATATGTGTTATAACCCTATATCTGCTGCAGCTTTTAAAACTTAAGTTCAGCTTAGGACAGCAGAGCAAAATAGCACATTCAAAAGTGAATCATCAGTTTGGGAAAGGTATATAAAAAGAATACAAAACTTCTCCACCGAGAACTAGGATGTTTTTATTTTTTCTTAAATGCAACTTTTCCTGCTTGCCAAGACAGATTTCTGATATATATGCTAGGTGTTTGGGGTTTGAAAAACTCTACCCCGAGCATGAGGTGCAAATTCTGCCTTTTGTAGGGAAAGCTAGAGAATCACTGAGGCTGCAGGCAGAGGTGAGGACCAAAATGGGCCAACAGACAGTGAAAAAATGATCAAATAGGTCTGAAATGAGAGCATTGAAAGTACTGAATTGAGGAGAAATTGGATGTAAAGGTTGAGTGGTAAAGGTCTGATATAGACCAAAGCAATATTTGTGACTCTTGAGTGATGAGGCTGGAGGACTCAGAGTGTTTGAAGAAGAGTAGGAAGAGCTTGGATGCCGGAGGTAGCAATAGCATTATGAGAAAAGGCAGGACTGTGGTCAGGAAGAAGTGTCTGAAAGGCAACATTGAGCAGGCAAGAAGGGTTTGCAAAACTTCAACTGTGTGACAGTAGAGTTGTCCCAACTGTTCACTGCATAGTGACAGTAAGAACCCAGCTTTCATATGCCAAGATCTGTAGTTTAAATGAGATTTAGGACATTAAGTCACTACAAATAGAGGCACACCGTGTAATGTTTGTAATCTGTCCTTGCTGTGCATTTTACCTACCAAATTTTAGATTTTATTTCTGAACATTAAATTTCACTGAAGTCAATAGATATTTTTAAAGAACTGACACGTGTTGGTGTAAAATTACCGATGTACAGAGTCTATTGTGTAAGGACATGGTTATGTTATCTTTGCCATTATGTGTGTTATCAGAGATGATACTAGTTTGAAAACAGTAAGAAAATTGCAGTACTCTTTACCACTGTTTGTTCCACTTGCACTGTGTTTATTCCTACATGTGCACATGGAACACTGTGACTACTAGTGCCCATTTAAAAAAAAAACAAACAAACAAACAAAAAACCATTTGTGGATAGTGTGAACAAAATTTGAGATGGTATGATAATGATGATTTTTTGGCATCCATTAGCAGTCACATACGTTACACTTTTGTAGGTTTAAAGTTATCAAGAAGTGCAGCAACCTTAATGAAACTTCTATGCCAAACTGCAGTATAATGCACAGGCATGAATATATTTATTGGTTGAGAATGTATGTCATTGTTAGAGGAGCCTGTATTCCCTTTGTTTGAAATATTCCCCATTTATTTAAGAAGTCCTCTCTAATTGGTGTTCGTCTGGCATAAAACTGCAGAAGTAAAAATACTTTTAAGTGCAAATCTATTTTTTATGCATGGATGTAAAAGTTATACATAATGCATTTTCTAACTTGAATTGATTTGCTGCTATATTAAAAATATATTAAGCTCTTTGTTAGCAGTAGAAACTGCTCACTTGGTGTAGAATCTCATTCTTATCAGAGAAGAGAATTCAAGTTGAATTTTGAAGTTCTGTATCAGACTTTTCCACTCTTGATTAGGCAAGTAAGGGTTGTAAAACATGCCACTTAGACCAGTATTGTGTTATATAATATTTGAAAGTTTACAGTCTCTGTCCCTGCCATCAAAGTTGTTCACAAGTAGTATGTAATTACCTCACTAATTAAAACTACTTATTGCCAGCCATCAAATATTTACAGTTTCTTTCTTTTTTTTTTTTTTTTAATTGAATGTCACTGCCCTTCACTTCTTTTCAGCTTGTTGCATACCTTGAACTTGATTAACATTCTTTAGGGTCAGAAAATGGATTTTCCATTTTCATAAGTTTAAATCTCCTTTGGATTCAACTTCCTTATATGATCTGGCCAATACATAAGATTTTTTGTTCTTGGCCAGCTGATGTGAAATCATTGCCAGTTGGGTTATACTTTTGATATATGTTTCTCTGTTAATATGAACTCTGTGAGAACTTGTGTGAGCGATTTCAAGAACATTTATTTGGAACACAGTGGTACAATAATATGCATGGTATAGCTTTTGTAGTTTCTCTTCGTGACCTGGACCTCCTTCTCTTGTTGTTATCAACTGGAGAAATTTCCAAGCTTTTGATAACAAATTCCTGATGGCATCTAAATATCCCTGTTCTTTATATGCTATATTCTTTCAAAGCCCTTTCTTGTGGTAGCTGTTTGAATATATGCTGATTCATATTTAGTTTCTCTTCTGGTATGTTTTTAATGTTTTTATCTTCTTAATGCATTTATCTTTAGGATCATTTTAATGGTTTTTTTACACATCCACCTGCCTTTTCACTGAATCACAAAACACCTCTTTAAGCTAGACTGGAGCTTATCTCTTTGTTTTTCTTCTATATTTTGCCTTGGTTAGTTGAATGACCCTTGGAGGGAAAAAAAATAAAAGCAATTTCAGGGTATATTGCGGAATTCTGCTGAAGGAAGTGAACCAAAGTAGGAGCATCACATATGCACTTTTGCTCTAGATTTCCAAAACTGATCATTCCTTTCTCAGCATGATGCCCTGCACTTTACAAAACAGTAACTGGAAGGAAGTAATGGCAGGTAAAACTGAAAAAACAAAGGAGGTCTTATTTTCTCATATGATGTACAAAGTCATGAGTGTCACTGTTTCACATCCAAAAACTTCTTTAAAATGGAACAACTTCATAAACATCTATCAACAGCATGTGGTGCCACATTGACAAATATGATGCAAGCAAGTTTCATGATTTGGGATTCAGCAGAGGATATTCACTCCCTTGCACTACACGTTCCCTAAGGGGGCTAGGTTAGAAGCACGAGGGAACTTACAGCTAAGTGCAATAAGAGGCCATGGCTAGAAACTGACAGGCACTGGTTTTGTGCAAGGAAACAGAACATGCTTGTCAGCACAGTTTTCAGGGATCTGTGGTATAACTTACCTGCCAAAACATCTCTGTGCAGACTCAATGACGTTTCTCAAGTAATATTAGTAGTTTTCTTTATTCACCATTCATTTTTGGTCTCTGCAGTAGTAATCAAGTGGGAGAACAATTCTGTTTTTCTTATGTGTACAGCAAATAATCTGAACTTGATTTGGATGCTGTGTAGTCTAATCTCTTACTTTTGATTATCATAATTCCAACATTGCGTGCCCAGGTCATCAAATAAGATATTTGGCACTTTTTTTAAACGATTGCTGTAAAAAATTTCTATTGTGAGTTTTGCTTTTATTCTGTTTCATAATTAAGTAGTTTAATCATATCAAAAAGATGTCATTATGAGCCATTCCATGTGTTGCCCAGGATTTTGGAAAAACGTCTGACAGAAGGTTGGCTTTCTGGTGAATGTGGATGGGAAAACACTTTTCTGAAAGACTTGAGTCCTGCAAAATTCCAATTTCTTTGTTGTACTGTAAACAGGGAAACTTTGGAGTAGCACAAATAGGGTATATTATCAGAAAGGGGAAGAAGTCTAAGATGGATAGTGTTAAGTGTTTGAGGCTATTTCTCCTGTTGTAGAACTCTTCCTTTAAATAAGTCCAGCAAAGGCAGAGTCTCAGATTAGGTATTTGTTCAGAGCTGTTCTTCCTTTATGACAAATATAACTGATAGATTAGATACGTATTTAGGGTTAGGTCTTCTTAATTCTTTTTTCCGGACTAAAATCAAGGATGAAGATAACAGGTTTATTTCTCATGTGCTCTATTAAGTAGAAGGTGGTGGAATAACACTGAAACCATATGTGAGTCTTCTGCTTAGAAAACATTTTCTTTTCTCTCATCTTCTGACTAATCCATTATCATATTTGAGCATTCCTCTTTGCTCACTGTTTGGTTCTGGTTTCCTTGCTTCCTAAGTTTTCTTCGACTGGCTTCCTATCTCATTCTATTCCAACTGTAACTCCACCTTGTTCTTCAGATATCAAGATAGGGATACCTGCAGCTGATTTTTAGCTATTAACTCCTGCTGTTATTCCATTGTGTATAAGAAAAGGATGTAGATATAATGCATATAAACTGTCAGTGCATTATACCCTTCTAGTTTCCTGGAATGTTCCCTACACAGCACCCTTCTTCCTTCATTGCATTAAGTATCTTCATTCATCACCTTCAGTGTGTTACAAAACCCTCAAGTTTTCAGGTAACATTTTACCCGTAACTACTTGGTGTTGCTCCTGCCTCATCTCTTAATCCACTTATTTCGCTTGTGTTGTGGTATAGATATTTTTGATTTAGATCACTTACACACATTTTTCATCATAATCTTTTCTATTTACCAGTGTTCATCTGTGATGGGGTTCTTGTGTTAGCTGAGCTTCTGAAAAACAAGGAGTGTGTAATCCATGCCATTTTCTGAAGTATGACTTCTAGATCATCCTACAGTTGACCAGAAAAAGATAAGGATATACCTGAATTCCTTTCTGTGGTATTTGCCATGAAAAAGATATGGGTTTTTATTCCTGCTGTCCATTGCCTTCTTGATAATAGCCTATTTAATTCCCAGAACAGATATAGTATAGTATGTGCAATACTCATGTAATTCTGATTCATGCCTTGAGAAGCATTCCAGTTGCACTCTGCAGTGTTCCTGTAGAAAACGTGCTGTCATGTATATTAACTGTGCCATGGATGTAAAGCAAGACTTAAACTCCAACTATCTCCTTGTAATTTATATGTGCAAGCATTTAGAACTTCATTGCTCGCACTGTACACATTGTGTATGTTTTTATATATATTTTGAAGAAAGAAAGACTAAATAATATTAGTTATATGCACTTGTAATAACTCCAGTCTCATTTCTAACTGAATCCTAAACCTTCAGAACAACTTGAGCTGCCACAATTGGTGAGTAATGCAAGAAAAACTTTTTCCCTGAGGGGCAAATTGCTATCACAACTGTTCCTCAAATTTCTGTGTTATGTAGCACTTTTCTTTATGCCCTAGTTCCATGTCATTATGTGAGATTATAAGCATTTATTGTTTCCTATTTCTTATTTTCCAAACAAAACTAAATTTGTTATTCAGTTTAAAAGTTTCAAATTGGTAAAATGAATTGCAGTTCTACTAGATTATGTCTTAGTATCTGGGATGGTGGTACCTAACCAGGATGTTGGGGAAAGCATCTTTGCTCTAACTCATTATGTTTTTTATTCAGATAAGGTTCTTTTTCCAAACTGAGGTGCACTTTTTTTCCTCAATTAGGAAATACATAGCTAATATGTAATAACTCAGTTACAACTGCATATATTTTAATTGAATGTCTTCTAAAGGAGACATAGTTTATTTAAGAATGATGATTTCTTCTTGGTCTGTATACGAGAATTGATTGGAGATTTTCTTGGAGTTCTGTGATAACAGCAGGGTGAGTGGTTCACTTGAGAGTTCAAATCAGGTGCTATTCTAATGCCATAAGACCAGGGAAGGAAAGCAGCAATTAGCATAAATGTTTCCAGTGTATTTTGATAATGGACGTCCTCTCAGAACTAAATACTTAAATTGTTAAGATATTGTTTCATTGCATTGTTCTCTTGAGAATCAAATACAAGTAAAAAACCAAAACACTCAGTTGACTATTTTTTGAAGAGGAATTTCTCTGTTTTGTGTGGGTCAGGTAAAAACAAACAGGACAATTTAACTTGTGCCTTGCTACTGTGCTCCAGAGAGCGTAAAGCATAGTTGAATTTCCGTGGTTCATTCAATCTTTGGCTTCCTTGCTGAGATTTCTTAAAGACAGTTACTGTGATTTGAAAGGGTTCACCTCAGTTGTGTGGGATTTTGTTTTACTTAATATAATAAAAACTTTCAGTTCAGTCTTGGCTCAGACTAGTGGGATGTCGCTAAAGTAATTTTTATTGTCTTCTTCCTCTCTACTTCAAATGACACATTGTCACTTCATTGGTAAAAGAGGTATATTTACCAGATTAAGAAATTCTGAAAAGAACTTTTGCTGTAAATGAATGTTTTTACATGCTTCTAAAAATATGAAGCCTTTTGAGAAGCTACCTCATTTATTTCTTCCATCCTCTGCATCATCTAGGGAAAACATATATAATAAAGGAAAATTAATCAGACAGGAAATGTTGGGAGTCATATACACAGTGTAATTAAGTATTTTAAATAAAAATCTAATGTTGGTCTGGCATTAAAATTTTCTGGTTGGGCAGCATAATTTTTAACTGGGAATCCTGATAGCAGTGGCTAAAATCTCTAGGCCTGGGTCAGTAGGAATCTGTATTGCATTCTGTCAGGTATCAGTCATGATACTTGCAGGCTCCCAGTTATAGCATACTCTGCTCATATGATTTGTAGAAGGTATAGGGGGGAGGGTTTCTTCAGTTAGAGTTTTAGGATTTCATTATTCTTAATATCCAAATCAGATATGTAACATGTATTCTTTCAAAAATGTTAGTGAATTCAGCATGTAACATATGTGCCAGATTGGTAATATACTGAGAAAGAAGCTATCAACAAAGCAAGTTTAAAATGCCATGATAAAGTGTCATTTATTCCAGAAATTAGAGTCTGTGTCTTTGTCCTCTAGAGGTGTCTCAGAGAGTCAAATTGATGTCTTGCATGTACTGCTAACTGATTGTGTGGAAATTTTTTTAAGTTCACTTTTTCTTTATTCTTCTGTCTTTTTTACCCATCTTCCCTCATTGTAGCAAATTAGACGGCCGGATGAAAGCAAAGGAGTTGCTAGTAGAGTTGGATCCCTCAAAGTAAATATGTTTCTAACATTTATTTTGCAAGTTTTCTTCTATAGCCTACACTTTTCCTTTTGAAGGGGGAGGTGTGGGGAGGGAGGGAAGGGGTTTTTCCATTTCTCACCATCACATCATTTTTATTTCAGTATTCTTATTGCTGTTGGGTCACATTTTGTTTGTTTCTGTGCTACACATAGAACAACCTATTGAAGGCAGGCTGCCAGTTAGGTAGCTTTGGGTATCACTAGAAGTAAGAGACAGTAACAACCTTTTTAAAGTGCCTGTAATTTGGTGATCATGATTAAACCACTTCTCTGAGCTGTCTGTTACATGGAGAAGTGATTTACTCATCTTCAAACTACTGCTTCCCATCTTGAAACATAATTAAACTTCTATAGTGTTCACACTTTTTGCATTTAATTCTGAAAAGGACCCTTACTAGAGAGTTGACTATTTCATATATATATAACCTTTAAATTAGAAAAAAATATCAAAGTGGATAAAGATCAAATTAAGTATATTCACAGGAGACTAATAAGAATGGAGCCACTGTTTTGCTGATAGTATCTTCTGCCTTTTAATGTTTGTATAAACGTACACAAATATTTAGATTGCTTGACAGAACAGGCAGATATCTAAACCCATACCCACCATACACAGTGTTACACCCTGATAAATGATTTTGAACCAAGACACTGATCATATGCAGTCCAAGCCATTTTGATCTCAAGAGTTGCCTCTATTTCAGCTATCCAATTTTTCACTTTTTTTCCTACTTTATTTCCCTTTAGCACCTTGTCCACCACTAATTATTTCTTTTTTCTTCTGCATTCTCCTTGCCTTTGCTGTTTTCTTGGTTTATGATCTTTTGGTTTTGTTTTAGTTTTGTATGTAAGTGTATTGCATTTGTTCCAGGACAACCCATCCCCTCTGTTCTCTAACACTGTTCTACAGCTTCTCTTTGTGAAAATGGTATTTCACTGAGCACAAAGAAGGGGAGGGAAAGGATTAATTATGCACCTCTTTCCGGTAATGCCTCCCTTTAAATTTATCTTAGCATAGAAAAAGAAGCCAGTTGCTACTTGTTTATACAAGTACTAGCTAGAGGGCCCTGTACCATTCCTCACTGTCTGTGAGGCTTTATCTTTTCGTCTGGTGTTTTGGGAAGATGTTTTAATTACAGTGTAGATGAGAAGAGCAGTGTACATGAATGAGGCTCTGGTTCAGTGGGAGACATTCAGGACTGCTGAATTCATATGGATAAAAATACAAGACAGCTGCAGTTTCTGTGCTGTTTTTGAAAACTCTGTTTATGATTGCAGTGACCCATGCATTTTAAGGCATGGGTCATCACGTACAAATCTAGATGCATAATGCATGCACATATGCAGAAGATGCAGCTTATTTAGATGGTAGGTTTCACCTGTTATTATGAAGACCCATTGATAGCTCATTTTGGATTAATATTTCTTTACCTGATTTAATTTCATGATGAAAAATATATATGTAGATAGAACATCTTCCTTATAGAATAGAAAATGGGAAATGCTAATTGAGGTTCCCAAACATGAAAATTTACATCTAAAAATTCTTTTTATGGAAATAAATTCTAGAAAACAGCCTTACTAATAAATAAGCAAATAAATAAATAAACAACATACCAGAGATTCAGTAGCTTTAGAATTATAGTTCTTTGATTTTTCTTTTTTTTTCCTGTAGTGAAAAAGAGCCGTGTTAAGCAAAGATATCTTGCTTCCAGATTCCAAGTTTACTGAGCCTTGTATATCTGTGTTGTTCAAAGCATTTTGATGTCTTGAAATGTTTTGGCAGAGGCAGTGAGAAATGCATTATGCTATGGTTTATTAAAAACAAAATAAAACAAAACACAAAAACACAGAGCAGAGGAAAAATGAAGGAAAAAAAACTCTGACGAGAAAACAGGTTGCTTTTTTAATTCATTTTCTGATGTTTACATGTCCATCGAAAGCTGGAGGATCTCAGAGATCACCCAGAAGGCAATGTCAAAGGATGCTCTCTCCGAGTAAATGAGCGATTTCACTCGATGATCTGATTTTTTTTAAACTTCTGCTGGCTGGTTACACCAAATCTGACTGGTTTGTCCTCTCATCCTCATCTTTTTCCTTTCCTTTGTATTTTCTTTCTTTTCTAGCTGGGGTTTCATTTAAATGTATGTGAGAAACCTGACCTGATTGACAGAGTTTGTTGTAAAGAATATCCTACTGCATTTTAATGACTGCTAATCAAAATGCTTAACTTTACACAAACTAAAAAAAAATCCCTTTCCAAAATCGTAGTTGCATATCTAAAAGTTTCCTGAATATTAAATTTAGCAATGAATAAAACAGATACCCTTAATCTAAAGAATAAAAATACCTTCTGCAAGTGACTGATATCTTACCTGAACCAAAAACTATGGCTGATATGAAGTAACCCAAAAGCATATAGGTTCACATATACCTCTGTCTTTGCCGTCAATCATTTCAGGTCCCTGTTTTATCTCACAAAATAGGTCAATATTTGGTTGAATGATGGCTATGCAAATTTTTTTGCTTGTTTTTTTAGCAGACTAATGCAAAAAAATATGGCAGCATGTTTCTTCTGTGTCACATTTGTTCTTTAATGAAAAAAAATTGTGGAAAAAGAATTAGGATCTAGTATATCAGTCATGACACCCCATAAAGTCACCCAGTTTTCACAGAAATATTTAATAAAGCAAGTCAAAACCAACGTGACAATGCAGACAGCAGTACCTCTTGTTTAGAAGTTCACCTCATAAATTAAGAATAGCTTTTCAGCAATTCCATATAGAAGTGTCTTTAATCCACCTCATTTTGCTTATAATGAAAATTAGGAAAAAGTTTGAAGCAGAGTAAATGTGAAAGTTAATAATACTTTATCCCTTTGCACATCCATCCCCTGAAGGGTCTCTCAGTAATTTCTTTAGATTCATGTCCTCTTTGTCTTCCATACACTATGATTGTTGTCATTCTCAGAACTGTCATTCTAATTCATAATCCACTCAGGTTATACAGGGCAAGATAATTTTTCTAATGAAAATTATTTTATAATTTTTGCCCCTTTTGGGTGCTTTTGCATATACAACTTTGTATCTGACGTACAGTTGATTACTGCTTATTGTCAAGTAGAAATTCTTGAGTTTATAATCTTTTGCAGATCAGATACAAGGAAATTGAGCTGCTAATATTTTGCAGTTTTCTGTAAAATAAATTTGATTAAAGGACAGTATCTTTTTCCTGGCAAATCTTTTAGGAATCAAGTTTGAGGGGGAATAAACTGGGTCATGTTTTATATTTGGTGATAACTCACAATCAAGACAAAGCAAATTACTTTAAACTACTTATTCTTAAATTCCTGATTTACTACTTAAAAATAAATGTAAAGCCAGAAAAAAATATGCCATGAAACATGGTACTACAAAAAAGAAGTTCTAATCATACATTATTTTGCAGAATGTCACATGGGGAAAGATTTCAGACTAAAAGCTGTGACTACATTAGCCATGGCAGCATGACAGCATGGGTTGTCATGAAATTGTCCTGTTCCTCTGTGCCACTTTATCTGTTATTTCATGACCATGCCCTCCATGATGGAAGTCAGTCAGTTAGTAAGGAATGCAAGTAAGTAAATAAAGAAATATTCCATATATTCTGCATATGCCTTTTTGTGTCCTAAAACAAGCAGAACGCATTGCTAAAATTTGCTGCTTTGTTACTGCTTCTCTGATTCATGCAGTAATAATGGATGTTCTAGATAAGAGCATTTTAAAAGACAATATACAGATGACTGATCAAAGAGAAGAAATAGTGAACAATTGGAGAAAAAAAAAAGAGGGATCTGTTAATAGTTCATTTTTAAAATATTTTTTTTCCATACTGCTTTTGGAAAGGGTTTTAGATATAGGTTTTTGATACTCCTACAATGTGGCAAAAGTATTGAATGGTATGGGAGGGGGAGCATGTCGTATCTGATGGCCAGCCCCATAAGTGAAAACGAAATGCTATTGCACAATACCATTAAGGTGGAACCTTTATTCCAGAATGAATTGCAAAGACATCCTTCCAGATTTAATTCAAAGGCCTTTGGAAATATGTAGGAAACACTAGAATTCTGCAGAATATCACAGACGCCACCAAAAGTTTAGAAAGCTTGCCAGATAGCTGAAATAAAATTGCACTGGAAGCATACACAAACATTTAATTAATTAAGGAATTTTGGGGGTTGAGTAGTTTTCTTTTAATATCAGCAGTAATGCATACAAGGAACTTATACTGACCTGAGGTTAGGGTTTGCATTTCTTTTTGAGAAGTTCATTCATCTTGCACAGTTCTTTTCATGACTTAATATCTTGACCCCTTGCAGCGACCAGTTTGACACTGAACTGTTTAGAAGACTTAGTGTTCTCTCAATTGGGCATGGTAGCATTCCCCCACCGCTGAAATTAATGTAGCAGTAGCAAGTAAGTGGAATTGCTGCTGATATGATCAGCTGGGAAAGACTTGACTTGGTTATATTTTATAATACCTCCCAAAATTGATACCCTTCTGGAAGCGTGGAATTACTCTGAAATTGAACAGAACAATGCTGCTTCAATCTGTGCTTTGAAGATTTTTTTTTTTCTTTAGATCTTCTAGCTTTTTGGGGGTTTTTGGTTTGTTAGTTTTTGGGGGTTTGTTTTGGTGTTTTGGTAGGTTTTTTTGTAATTGTACAGGCTGCGAATTTTAAATGCAAGTTTAATTTCTGTGGAAAAATATTATGGAAAACCCATGAGAAGAAAAGTTATATTCAAGTACAGAGTTCCCAAGTAATATGCAAAAGAATTTTTTGTGGCTTTTAACCAATATGGCTCCAAGTCAAAGATTCTGGTTTTTTTCAGGAAAAATGTTCTCAGAATACATAGCAGTGGCCAAATACGTTCAATAGATTATGTTAAATGGAAGCAGGATTTTAATTTTTCGTACAGACCTGTGTGTCTCAGAGTCTATGGTCTATCCTGCATGTATTTTCTCTTGCTATAAGTACCTGCTTTCTTTAGCCATGATGAAGGATTAAACTTACATGACTCTTATTCTTGATTCTGACATTCACTTAAGTAAAGATGTGAGTCAAGCCAGTAAGGCCTTCAGACTGAAAACAAATTACTCTTGTAGCATTTACACCAGGTTCTCATTTGGTGTAAATAGCTCTTTTAAAAGAATTCTCACAGTGGTGAATTTCTGTGACTGACAGTTTGACCCCTTAAATTGAGTATTTGTGAGGGAAAAGAGCCCAAAGGCCAGCACATTAGTTTCACCCAACATAATATGTAGGGGTTGTCAGGTAGCATACAAAATAAGGAGAGCTGCCCCTTCTCTCCAACCAGACAAAACAGTCACTGAAGTTCATATATAACAACAAATTATTAGTAGAGTAGGTGGTAGGTTGCAGAAACATCAAAGGAACTTGGAAATTTATTGGTATTTAATTTTAATAACACAGAAATAGTACACTTACAAAATCCCAAAATCAGGCACATGCTTAAAAATGGAGACCAGTTAGCAAAAAAAAGCAATGACATAGAAATGATCAGGAAATTAAAGCTGTGTGGAAGATTAAACAATCACATTGTGTGATCCTGTTGAAGAGAAACAGCAATCCCTGTGTGCTGTGAGCATAATCCTTTCCTCAAGAACATTAGGTCAGTTTGGAACTACAGCACTTCAGTATACCTTTGATTTTATAATTATGAGGAAATTAAACAGGTACCTTGAGAGTCTACACATGTATGAATAAGAAAACAAGAATTTGAAGTAAGATTAGGAGATTAAGGGAAATTGGGTATGTGTATAGTTTTGAGTGTAGGAAGAAAAAATATAATAACAACTGGTATCTTATTGAGGGGAGTATTATCATGTGCTTCTACAGAACTGGAACTATGAAAAAGAAAATACAATATTACTTAAAGTTATTAAATTCTAATTGGAGTAAGACTGAAGTTAAATGGTTCCATTATTAATGAAAATATGGATAATTAGATTACAGGCTATTTTGACAAGTGATAGCATTCTGCTTAGAGTAGTTGCCTAAGAGAAGATTAAAGTGCACAAATGTTTAGCATGCCCCTTGTAAGTTGGTGTGAGGAGTGGACAGTGTGAACCAGCTTCTTTAGATTTTTGTGGAATATAGTTCCAAACCTTCTGATCATTGTTGTTTCCGTTTATCTAGTTGCTGATCTGTGAAAAACTGATGCTGTGATGATTCTTGCCAATCATGCATTCTTTGGATCCTTGCCTGCAAGATTGAGGCTAATGGTTTTTTCTATGCTGTTCAAAGAAAAAGCATGGGAACAATGACTGGACACTATTTGTGAAAATCTTGATTAGCCTCATCCAAAAGCCTTAGGTGAAAAGCTGCACCCCTGTTCAGAGCAAAAGCACACCTTACTTTTCTTAGAAAGATTTTAAAGCTATATTTCTATAAACAGTTTTTGCTTAGTCAGAAGAGGATCTTTCTGTTTTCTTTCTTTCCTATAATTATAAAATAGATTGTTTAAGATAACAGTTGATTTCTTACAACTGTCTTGCTATTTGTCTGAAGGAATTTTCTGGTTTTGTTTTAATCCTTTTGCAACTCATCTCAGTTTAAGAAAACATTTCAGCAGTTGAAGAAAATGCTGAGTGTGTGTGAATATTTAAGATGATGTGAAGTGATTCAAATTTCCTCAGTAATGTTATCTAGAAGAGCAAATGAAATACAGAATGCCATAAAGGAGCACAAATAATTTTTTAGTATTCAAGCTTTTCAGGGAAGAAAAAAGTATATTTAATGGAGACATAAAATTAGCGCAGACCAATGTGACTGTAGAAATTTCATGGAAGTTATATTTTATATTTCAATGAAAAAATATGAAATACACATTTGGAACTGAAAATATTCTTGAAAGACTTCTTATGAATACTCTGTTCTCTGCTCAGTCCATCAAATACCCAAGTCAGCAAGTGGTCACTAATAACCTGTGTGGAAATTCTTGCTGGGTTCATCTTCGCCACGAAGGTATCCAAACTGCTGTACAGTTTAAGTCTAAGGAAGTTTTGCTAAGGCTTCTGATAATTCCTTTTTCACTCCTAGAAAAAAATCAAGACATGATTTTTAGTACATTTATAAGAACCTTTTTTTTTTGACATTTCATTTATTAGGGTGCTTTTACTCCTTCTTCAGACAGTGAAAAATGGACTATTTCCACCCAAGGAAAGGATTTTTCTATAAATTACTGGCAAGTTCTTTTTTCATACTTGAGTTATGTCTGAGTGATTAATAGTTCAGAACAATTGCTATCGTTCGTAAACAAAATGTGGCTTAAGCAGTCAGTAAAAATGTAGGTTACCAATTAACCCATGTTAACTTGCACTGAAAGCTCTTGACAGTGGGCAGAATCCCTCAAGGATCACACACATTACATTGCTTAAGGGCATAATCTGCAGATTTCTACTGACCTATATCTGGCCATTAGTCATTGAACTTTGCAAATTATTCTGGTTTTTGGGGCAGTGAGATTAAAGGAAAACCTCCTTTGTCAAAATACTGGTTCTCTTTATGTTAACACGTAAAGATAATCAGAGTCTCTTAAGGGTTTTCACCCATAAGGTTGTATCTTTTGCAGAGTTAGAATAAAACTAGTACTTTTAAATGAAACAGATCAGTAAAGTTTTCTTATTGAATTCCTTATTGTCCTAAAGATAGTTTTGTCAGATACCTAGAGGACCAAGGATTTTTTATTTGCCTTCAGATTCATCATTAGTTTTAGTTCTTTTCAAATTGAGTACTTTTTTTTTTTCCCTTTTAAGAAGCTTCCACCTTAAAAGGCATAAATTTGAAGTTTCTGAAATAGCTGGTCATGGAAACTTTATGAACCCCCTGCCACTATCTCAGTGCTGGAACCACCTATACAGAAAACCTTCTGAGACCCTTACTGTGCCACCATTTCTTTTTTAACAATGTTTTCTTTTCCCCCCTGCACAACCAGGCTCGACTCCCTTCGTGCTCATCCACCTATAGTGTTTCTGAGGTATACTTTGCACGTGTTCTCTCACACAGTCGACCTGCTCACCCATCACACTTTTTTGATTTTATTTTCTTTTTTTCTTTTTNTTGCACTGTGCACAAGTGGGGAAAAATCAGCTGGGGGGGTGCAAATTTTGCATGATCAATCTGCAACCATGTTCAGCGTGGTTTTAAAATTGCTGTACCAGTCTGGGACCACCATGATGTACAGTCCAGTAGCTAGGCAACTAATAGCATATGAGCATAAATTACATGATAAAAACGTCCTTAGTTATCTCTTACACTAAGTAAAAATAACAGATTTACAGATGTCAAGGCTGCAAGATGCTTCACTTATTAGTCTGACCCATTTTCAGACAGTGAAACTGGAAGGACTCTGTAAAGATGGCCATCAGGTTATGTTTGCTAATTACTTGTCTAGATATAGGTGAGTTTATGATACCTGAAATTCCTTATTAAATCCCAAAGCTCTGGTTTGAGTCACTACCTGCCAAAATGCATGTACCATTTTAAATACTATTTTATCAGCTTCATTATGGTCTTCTATAATGAGATACAGTACCATCTTAACAAGAATTGAAAATGAAAATGCTTTCAGTTGTAATTAGAATGGGGAAGAAAGAAGAAATAGCTTAAGATAACCTAGAATTCACAACATCACGGGATAAAACAAAGTTTATAGAATACTGTAAAATTAATATCATGGCCTACTGTGTAAAGATTAGGTTTCAGCATATTATTATAATTGGTAAATGAATGAGTATCAAAAAGATGGACTTAAGGTTTCCTGCTACACTGAATCAGTCTTGAGCACGTACAGTTACTTATTCTGTATTTTGAAAGAATCCCTTAAAGGTGACAAGATCCCATAGGAAGTTAACAGTTTGCTCTATCTTATGCTGTGGGCCAGGTTCTAGACCTGATCTGAATGTTCTATTTGTAAGCAAAATAAAAAATGCAAGCATAAAGAGCTCACCTACTCAATCACTTTGTCCCTGAGCAGAAAGACCCATACTTTGCTAATTGTATGTGTAACTTGTTCTCAAAAGTTTCAGCTTCTCAAGCAATTATTCCTAGCACTTCCTTGTCTTTAGTAATGAAATTCAGTGTATGAATAGGCAAAAGATGTAATAGAACAGTTCTTAGGAAGAAAGATGCTTACCAGTTTTTCCATCATGGATCTGTATAGATCAGTCATTGCTGTCTGGCTCTACTGGGAGACAAGTAGTTTTAAAGATAATCAAGTATGTGTTCTTAAAAGCGCCTGATATGTATTCTGCAGTTCTCCCTATATTATATGAAAGCCTTACTGTTTTTATCATGATTATCATCAAAACACAAATCTGGAATAAATAAGTTACACTATATTCACATGCATACAAAGCCACTTTTTTCTAAGCTAATATCAGAACAAGAAATTAAGTTTAGTGCTTATGGGTGCAAGGCAGAAGCCGTCCTCCATTCTGAATATCTGTACGAAATTAAGGAGTGCATCAGCATTATTATAACAGGCATTTCATAGTTCATATCAGCAAAAATTATGAACATGCTCTTACAGATGATGAAATCAATAAGTCACTTTGTCCTAGAGTGACTTTATGAAGCTGAATTGTGCCCCTCCATTCATCTGTTTAGCCCAGAAATAAGTTTTGTAGCTTTAATGTTGGTTCTGAAAGCGAAGGTGGGGGAGAAGAAGCACGCTGTTTTTTCTTCTGAACAGATGAGGAGAAGAGCTGCTGAATTTTGCTCTTTAGGAGACATCCCTTTGGAATTTCCTTTCCAAATTTGTCCCAAACCAGGACATACTTTCAGGGAAGCTGGAGTCTTCTCGCTTTGCCTGCAACTTCAACCATTTGTCCTTCCCTTTATGAAGGGATCGCTGTCTTCAGAAGAAATGCAAACCAATGTATTGCAGCATGTATGGATCTCCTGCTTGATCAGATTCCAAAAACTTTTGCCTTCTCCAAAACTATCACTGATTTGCAATTTGTGCTGAAGAATCTGCTATGTGAAGTAATCAAGGTGGCACTGCAAGGCTGTGCAAGCAATTCATCCTTTATACTCTGTCCAAAGGCAAGACCTTCATATCTAAACTGCAAATAGCCTGGCTGTCTGCTGAACCAGATCTTGTGATGCAGTAGCTGATCAGAATTTCATACTGACAAAACACCCAGTTCAAGATATAAAAAGCACAAGGTATAAAAAAATATGGATACATTATTCTTTGGTGGCAGACTACCACCCTGTATGTTTTTCAGCAGAACATGCGAGCCACTGACAGATCGAAAGGAATAAATCAATTGAAACTGAAGATGTCTGTGGCAGCTCTAACTGTTTGAAGAGGCAGGAAGGGATTGGAGGTTCTCTGGGGTTCATACAGGATTTGTAGTCTAGTTTCTATCTTTAAGAGACTCTTCATTCAAAAATACAGCTTAATGTCAGGATGCATGTCAAACAATGCTCAACATCATCCTCTATTATTTTGGAAAATGGAAAAGGCTGTTATGAGTAAACAACATCTTAACTTCTAAATTATATGATAGAAAAGCTCCCAAATTGAAGGATTGTTTAATCACTCCAGAAGCCTGTCAGTGATTTTGATCATGGGAAGAAAATTAGTAATGGTGTATTACATGATGTCTCATACCCAGGGGGGAAAAAAAGAACCACACTTCTGATAGGATCTCAAGGTTGTTTTTTGTGTCCACACATATTTCTGTGGTTCTTATTAAAAAAAATATATTTTTCTTAAGCTAATTCTTAAAGCACCAAGTTTAGAGCTTCTTAATTTTCTGAGTCATCATGAGATAGCTTTGGACCTTCAGAGGAACAAAATGGCAAGAGAGATGGAATCAGTGCTGAGATTTCAGCTGAACCTGCCTTCTGACAAAGGTACAATGAAAGAGATAACCTCATATAAATGATTTCTGAAATCTCCTTTTGGAAATAGATGTATCACATTCATTGTAAAATTTCATTACAGTTTTAATTGTTGAGAAAAGGTCTGGAATTGGATTAATTGACGCTTGTGGAACTGAAACTGTCAAAAAGGAAAGTAAGTCTACTATCAAGGATTCCCCGTCACATAGAAGGTCCTTGATGAAAGAAGTAAAAGATCATCCAGCAGAAGACAAACAGGACCTATGTATTCTGCATTGTGAAGAATTTGAAGTAGAATTTGCTGCCTGGTTTTTTCATAGAAAACCTCCTTGTAGAGGCTGCTTTGCATCTCAGAGTCCAATAATTAGAAAAAGCTTTTCATCTGTTCCTTTTTATTGTCACCAGTAGCATGAGTGGAACTGCAAATGTGGTCAGCTGATGCCTATTTGAGAGTAACAGGCAGAAAGATTTTAGAAACTTCTACCTACTTCTAGGTACGGCGAGGTTTGTTGAGTTGCAGGCATTACAGTGTAGGAGTATTATACAGCCTCTTAGCCCTACTCAGCCCCTTAACAATTCCACTTGTCTGTAATGAGGTCTTGTCTTTGGTTCAATTCAGTGAAATTGAAGTGAGTTTCTTTAAAAAGAGATTTCTTTGTGTCAAGAGAAGTAAAGCTTTAATTCTCTAAAATGATATGATGATAAAATATAAGTTTATATTCTCTTTAAATTTCACAGTATGCAATAAAGTTTTTCACCCTTGATGAAAACCAGTTAGCTTCATGCCTATAATTTTTGTGGATGTTAGCAGGACTACTTAAATAGTTAGTCTAAGAGTTAAATTATTAATTAGGACCTATAATGACTTAACAGATGGGGAGTATAGTATGTGTAGAATAGATATGTAATTTACTTATTATTCAGTTGTCACAAAACGTAGTTTAAGTAGTAGTAGTTCGCTTAAGATATCAAATCAGCTTCACTTAAATTTTTAGAACTCCTCTGACATCAGCTTTTATCTTAAAAATATGATTCACAATGTAAATTGAGCAGATTATTCAATGAAGGTCCATAGTATCCTAATTTACAAAATTACATTTAGGTAGTGTTATGCAGTGGCACCACTTTTTTTCTCATTTCTATCTCAGACTTTCTATTAGCAGCATCAGTTTCTCTCCCCCTCTCTCCCCCTGTCCTCTGGCTTTTGCATGCGCTGTGTGTTTGGCTAAAAGCGTAATGAAGGAACCCTGTTGATCTGCTTGTTGGAAGGATAGTGGCAACAAAATGTTTATTGCAGTGTTAGTCCCTGCTTTCCAAAAGAAAAAGTTTTTCAAAGAGGAAGACACTTAAGTCCATGGCTTGTCATGGGCTTTATTTAGCCTTATTGAGGGGTTAGAACGTGATGTCTTTTATTATGAAAGATCTGCAAAATTCTGCGTTAGTTCTCTCTCCCACAAAGAATATTATTTCCGTAAAGATAGGTTTGAAAAATGTATTGGCTGCAATCTGATGGATGGGATTTAATTTTATACTTAGCACTGTTAATAACGCAGCAGAGACCTGTATTGTCTTATTGAGAGTCACCAGTACAGGGAATTAAGAAGCAGTATTCAGAGAACAAGAGGAAGTACTATTTCCTGCACTAGGTAGTTGACTTCAGAAGACTTTTCAGCAACTGCATGAAGATTTTTAAGTGCTGTAAGTGAAAGTATTTTATATAGTGTACATTATGAAATGTCATAAATAACTGAATCTTGTTCTTCAGGATTAAAGCCAGGTAAGAGACTGGTTTTCCTTCTGCTTAGACTAGATTGAATAGAAGGCAATGCTGAAAGACCAGGAACTGCAACTCTAGCTTTTATATGTTTACCACCAACACAGAACCTGAATTCAGTTTTAGGTGCAGGATGCTAAGTTCCCTGTTGATATCTGTTGTAAATCTGCTCTACGTAGCCCAAATTGAGTAAATGTAAACAGGTCCCCTGCTCTTTTCTCTGATTTCATGTAGAAGGCCTGTAGATAGAGAACTTGGTTCATTATATCTGACATACAAAAATATACTGAGCCATTGAATAGAAATTCATGCATTAAATTCAGATTCCCTATCTTGTTGCCTTATGAATGCCATATACTTTGTATAGATACACTTTCAAATTTGAAACAATGTTTTTCCACAAAATAAATGACCACAAAAGAGCCAATAAGGGTCCAATAATCATTTGGGAGTTGTCCAAGTATTTGACACAATCTACTCCTGGTTTTCTGTGGTTTTGACTTTTTTTTTGCAGTTGCAAATAGAACAATGAGTTTTTAAGTAAAATTAGAGTTTATAGGTATTTCTCTTTCAAACATGAGCAAGAACTCAGAGCTTTCTATATGGCAATTGCCATTTAAAGGATTGTCTTTTGATTTGCTAGTAGCACCACCTTACTCTAATGCTTAAGAAAAAGTAATTAAAATTCTTACTGTTAGAGAAACACAGTTTACTCAGTGAACATTAAAATGCAAAAATTTGTGAAAAATCAGTGATCATCCTTATTCATAGAAAATAGTTTTGCTAGGGCTATCTTTGTTCATGATATTAGGATTAGTTTAGGTTTAGGATTACAAACCATCTTCTCTAGCATTCTGTCTGTCATATGAGAATAGGGTATGGCAAAATTTCAAAGTTACATCAGGAAGGACAGTGTGTTATTGCAATAATCTGATCAAAGTATACATTAATAACTTTGATTAATGACATCTTAGATAAGTTTTTCTAAAATTTTTAACAAATGTTTTTATATTTGTACTTTAAAAGCTGTTTCTCTTTATTTACCCATTACTGAATCTCAAATTAGATCCATTATTAGTTCATACATTCAAAATAGAAGCAAAATGTTACTTAAATCTACAGCTTCTCTGTGCATAGTACTTAGCTTTTGACTTCTGCCAATTAAAATTATCCCTTCATATTAACATTTTGCACTTTCATTCTGTACCAATAAGTTCAATTCAAGCACTAAGTTAATCTACAAAAAAAAATACTTAACATTTGGGAGAGTAGTAAAAGATGGGGGTTTTGGACAGCATCTCATACAGATTTAGACTTAAACCTTATCTATTCAACTTAACAAAATTGTAATGCTTTTTATAGATTTTTATTATGGTAAAATGCTTTCCAGGTCTGCATTTATCAGAGAAAAAGCAAATAAATAATTTCTGTCCTTCCCCATCTAGAATTTAAAATTCCCTACTTTTTGTTTCAAGACAATCTTTATGTTTCAGTTTTTACTTATTTACTCCCCCTTGCTTCTTGTACCACAAAACAGGAAGACATTTCACCTTGCCTTATGGTAGAGACATGGAATCCTTTATGAAACAAATTAGATCAAGGCAAAGAGCTATTCATGTCATTTTCATTTGTTTGATTATAGAATAGAACTCCTTTGCCTTTTTGAAAGTCACTCTTGCCATTATTTCACTGTAAATACATCCATCTAAGCAAAGGGGGTTTTTTCCATTTTCTTGTGCTGTACCATACCTTTGACTTTATTGTATGGCAGTAAAATTGGCTTGATTAGATATAACTGTGAGGGTTTTTTTCTAGACAACCCCTGTTTTCTTTTTAAATCCAGTATTATGCTGCTCACCAGCATACAGTGTTTAGAATTTATTTGCTTACTACTTAAATCAGCTTGTTTGAGAAGCCAGACATTTTGCATCGTGTTACACTAGCAATAACACTTAGTGCAACTGTTCTCTAGCTCCAGCTCCCAAAGCAATCTAACTCTGAGGAGTCAGCTTTAGTAACAGAATCTATAAAAAAAATTAGGCTACAGTCTGAAATATCAATGAATTAAGGTAGATGAAAGCTTCTACTGCTGGTAAAGCTTTTGGAGTTATCACTGATGTAAAATGCCATGCATGTGATTTAATTTACATGCATCTCTAGTGGGCAGTCTGTTTAAATACATGGAAATCAAGTTAGGTATTCACAGCAGTGTCAACATCAGTAATGCACAGCTCAAAAGTCAGTGGGTTCCTCTCAGTTATTTTCCTGTTTCTCCCATTTTTCGAATGCCACTTTTAGCATGGAAACAACTTTTTTTGCTAATCATTATTGTCATATAGTGGGTTTTTTTTTTTTAAGAACTGGGGGCAGAATGAATGTCCTTGTTCACAGTATTTTCTATTTCCCTTTCTCATCTTTGAGTTTCCAAAATTCAATGCTGCTAGAAGCCCAGCTAAGTTAGTATTGCGTTCTCAGGTGCATAACTGCTGTGGAGAGCCTGGAGATTGCTGTTGTGCTGTTGACCTTGCAGTCCAGACTGCCAAATTCAAGACAGCACTAAAGAAATGTTATCCTGTTGAGCCTTTGAGGCTCAAAGCAAAATCGGAAATGCAAATCCTCTTTCTTCATTTGCATTTCTGGTTACTTTCAAAAGTAATGCCTAACTTGGGTTTGATAATAATCTTTAGTGCAACATGTGTTCAGTTCCAGCTCTCCTTTCTGTAGTTTATTCATCCATATTATTCATCCATGATCATTCTGATTTTGCTTTAAGGATTCTCCTCAGAGGAATATAGTCTGTGTTTCTATCCCAGCTCAAAGGCAGAAATCTAGCTCTTCATACAGTAAGTTCACTCTCTGATATTTACTACTCAGATAGATTCATGAAATGAAGATTTCTTTTTCTTGGAAAAGAAATCCCTAGTTTGACTCTTAAACTTTAAAGAGCTTAATTTATTTTTCTACTTTAAAATATACAAGTCTGAAGTTTTGACTGAATATTGTATACATGAGAGACTATAATATACACCAGATGTAAGATTATTGTTACATGTGTTTACTGGTTTGGGCTCTTGTTCTTGAAGCCCTTCAAATTTAATCTTCCTAGCTCAAATAAAAATATTAAGCTTAACTAAAATCAAATACTTTGAAGTTATGCTGGTGCAGAAATTATGATCATACTACATGGGGAAACATGTTTTGTTCCTGCTCATATAGTTAAAAAAGTAGTCCAACCATCCACTTTTAGAATGATAATAACTATAAAAATCTCCAACCAAACTTTCTGGTAAACACCAACAAGAAAAAGGTGAAATTTAACTTTAAAAATGCTTTAAAAATATAAGGAATTGGGTGGTGGCTTTTGCTGACTCTTTGGGCCTGGAGGTTCACTGCTCATTTAAGTGGTGGCTTTTGAAGCCACAAAGTCACTGAGCAGAGTTTACAAGTTTTAATTTGCTTTGGTCTTGTTTACATGTGTTTATGTTCCTTCAACATAGAAATACAAGGGATGTTACCTGTGTGGTCAACTTCCAGGAAGATCAGATTGTAAGCATGAAATGGGAATTGTGAGCTTTGTTAGCCTACAAGTTTGAGTCAGACTCATTCAAACTTCAGTGGAGAGATGCTTTTTCACTCCACAGACCTTGGATCAAAGGGATGGAGGCCATAGACCTAGAAGCAGATAGGAGCAGAAGCAGTAATGCTAAAAATTCCAAACATGCCTCTGCCAATTCCCCACCAACATTTATTCAGATATTGACAATAACTAGATATTAAGAAAACTGAATTGTGTTTCCCAGCAGTTGCAGGCGTGGTGAATGGTGTTTCCATCTCTGCTGCTTCTGGAACAGAAGGCGCAGTTCTGAAGCAGGAAGGCCTGAATGGGTGCCAGGGAAGCCTCTGTCACATTTTCTGTCTCCACATTAGTGCTGACTTAATTTTCCTTGCTGCAAAAACTTTTTGCACCACTTTCAAGAGTACTCATTTTCTGTGTGTCCTTCTTGAGACACATACTGTGAGATTTTCACATAATGCCACAGCTGGCAGTGTTCACTCCCAGCCCAGAGAGCCAAGTGTGTCCTGGGCTGCATCCAAAGCGGCATGGGCAGCAGGGCCAGGGCAGAATCCCCTCTGCTCTGCTCTGCTCTGCTGAGACCCCACCTGCAGTGCTGCATCAGCTCTGGGGTTGCCAGCACAGGAAGGACATGGACCTGCTGGATGGGTCCAGAGGAGGGCCACAAGATGATTCCATGGCTGGATCATCTGTCCTGTGAGGACAGGCTGAGAGAGTTGGGGCTGTTCATCTTAGAGAACAGAATGCTCCAGAAAGACCTTTGCAGCCTTCCAGTACCTGAAGGGGACTACAAGAGAGCTGAAAAGAGACTTTTCACAAGGGCATGTAGTGATGGAATGAGGGAAAATGGCTTTAAGCTGAAAGAGGACAGGTTCACATTAGATGTTAAGGGTAGTGAGGCACTGGAACAGATTGTCCAGAGAAGTTGTGGTTGCCCCATCCCTGGAAGTGTTCAAAGTAGAACAGGGCTCTGAGCAACCTGGTCTACTGGAAGGTGTCCCTGCCCATGGCAGGGGGTTCGAACTGGATTACCTTTAAGATCCATTCCATTGCAAACCATTCTGTGATTCTATCCTGGGCATTCCAAATGCAGTTGAAATAAATGGCAGCTGAGGATCTCATCTCCGCAATTTGACTGCAGCCATGCCAGGTTAAATTTAGTCTAGATGACTCTGCATCTCAGTCTCCCATTTCTAAAATCAAGTCATCCCTCTGCTTCACAAAGGTTTTGCAAAAATAAATTCCTTTGTTTGTATTACAAGGTTTTGTTTAGTAGAACTGAGACAAACAGAGAAATCTATGAAGAATTAAATAACTGCTCATTTAGCAAACAGTTCGAATAATGTTTAGTATGTAAAACATGAAACTAGTTTTTGAGCAGGGAGATTAAAATTAGGTAGCCTTGTCTTATGCAGAAACCCTGCTGAAAATAATTATGATGAAATTATAATGCCTTCATGTCAAAGGAAAAATTAGTTACCCACATAACATTGATCTGCCTTAAATGTTTCACTTAAACTTGCCAATTTTACTTGAATACATTTGATTAAAGAATTTATTTTTAAATTTTATTTTGAGGGTCATGCAACTCAATAAGAATAATTTCAAATTTTTTTGAAGTAGTGTGGATATTTCACTGTTTTAATGCTGTATTGAAATTGGCTGTTGCTGTATAAATAAAAATATGAAAATAATTGAAATTTAATTGAAAAGCAAAATACTTGTACTAGAATGAAGCTTTTTAAAAGGTCAACCATACTAATCAAGGGTTAGAGAGTAATTTATGGTGTGCTTGAAGACAGAAATTTCTATACATCACTCATGTGTCTGATTGAAAACAGCTTAAAAAGTTGGTTAGTCTGGGACAAGGAGTTCAAGAAGTGCTAATGCTGGTCAGATAGGCTATAACTCAGACATCTGATGCATACTTTTAAGGCTAAGTGGTTTGTCAGTCAAGTTTCCAGGATGTGAAATTATATGAAAATAGGCAAGTAAATAAATTTCTGTGGCAAACAACAAGGATAACAGGAATTTTTTTGCCCTTGTACCTCTTAGGAAAAACAGCTTGTTCTCTCTGCCTTTGTTTGCACTACTTACTTCTCAAACTGGAGACTATTTCCAGGGCATTTGGAGAATGTTCAAGATTTTCATTCAAACAAATAAAAGATCTTGTTCACAGTTAGTAACACAAGTAGTAGAATGTTTTATTTTTCAAGTGCAGTGTTTCTAGAGATTTTTAGTGTCTTACAAATCCCACTTGAATTTTGATAGCAAAGGTTAGAAGTACCTGTTGGAGTTTGTGCACAAACTTGGCAGTAATGTTTATGACTTGATTTAATATGGGCTTTAGCTTATACAAGATGCCTGATCTCTTCGTATTTGGATATTATAATGAATGCAACATCTCTGAACAGAAAGCAGTATGATCTAGAATAAGCTCTGAACCGCCCCTAAAATATCACTGAAATGTGCCATCTTTGCAGTATTACTCATACAGCATTATCTGTATGCTGTCCCCACTCCTAAGAACACAA
Source organism: Phainopepla nitens (assembly GCA_013400175.1). Taxonomy (NCBI): domain Eukaryota; kingdom Metazoa; phylum Chordata; class Aves; order Passeriformes; family Bombycillidae; genus Phainopepla; species Phainopepla nitens. The sequence goes on from VXBQ01004798.1 coordinate 217,630, forward strand.
AATGCAGCTTTTTTTTTTTTTCATACAAAGGTAAACATTTTATTAAAACTACTTGGAAGAGAAGAAATCCTTCTTTACTTCTTTTAATTCTCAGCTATGAAGCTTGTACTGCCAATTTGTAGTAGCCAGTTGGCTTTCCTGTTAGCTTACTGTGGTTTGCTATTTTGTCTCCTTTTTTTGCTGTATATATCACAGTTCTTCCTGATCTCTCATTGTGAGGTGTTCAGCTTGCAGTTTTAGTTGGCGTGTAAGATTTCTTTGAATCCTCTTCTAGGATAAATAAATGTGTTGATTTACCTCTCCAGGACAATGTCAATTTCTATTGAGAGGTGACTAATTTAAGAAAGCTGCCCTTTGCCTTTTCATTCCATACTGTTTGAAATACTGAATAATGCCTTTTCTTTTAATACTGCTCCTGTAAAAGGAACTGCTTCAGCCCTTTCTATGGTGTTTTCATCAATCCACTTCCACTGTCCTGTTTGAATAGCAGTTAGGATGAACCATAATCTGACCATAGAATTCTATATGTGTGTTCATAGTCTACTATGAAATAAATATCAAAATTCAATAAATCTGTATGTAAAGTGTAGGTGATGAGGAAAAAAACTCAGAAAAGAGAACTCAGTAATATATGGATGAAGACAGTGATATATTCAAGATTTAAAATTGACTTTTGTTCAGTGTCCATTCTGTCAGGCATAACATTTCATAAGTTGTAAAAATCTGCTCCTAAAATTATTTTGGCTTCAAATAATTTTTTGTTCATTTCTTCACACTGACTCCAAGAGTGATTTCTTGTGTGGAATACCTCATCATTTATTATGCATATTTAAATTTTGGTGAGCTGAATCCCACCATCAGTAGAGCTTATTTTAAAAATTGTGCTAATGAGTAATGTCTGCTGCTATCCGATTCCTTGTGCTTACTTTTCTTTCCTTTTCAGAAGTGGTTCAGTATAATAAGGAAAAAATTTTCTGTTGTTTTGAACTGACTTTAGTCCTAATTCAGATGGCCATAAAGCATTCTGTTATGACCTTGTGTGTTCAGCTCGGTGTAAAAGTGTTGTTTGAATAAGAATTGATTCCTGAAATTAGAAGATTGCATGTTGCAATAAGATTTTTTAATCCTCTTATACTTTATTGAATGTTTTGTGAAGTACACAATTCCAGATGCAGTTTTTTTTTTTGGAGCTATACGATCTTTAAGGTCCCTTCCAACCCAGGCCATTCTTGTGAATATTTTTTTACCAACTTCATTTTTATATTCCATATTAATTCAATCAAAGCTATTCCTCTGTTCTTCAGGATAGATTTTACACTGGTTTTTAAATGAAATCAATAATGTTTTTCATTGCATTTTTTATTTGCTCCTAGTTTAACCTTATGGGTATTGCTTAGAATAACAGACCAAAATCAGTTTTTATAAATATTATTAGAGCAGCTTGAGACATTGTTATTCATGGTTTAGTTTTCTCTTATCTGTTTATTTAGAGACACTGAATAATGTATGTTGCACTCTTAGAAGATAGAAGGTATTTTAGGCAGAAGACACTGTACAAACCCCTACAGTTATAAATCAGATCACATATGATTTGAAATCTGTTTAAAGCAGGTCAGTATTTCAGAGACCATTCAAATGGCACGTGCACAGTGTATATTGTAGAGAACTGGGGTCATGAAATTACGAATAAATCACATGCAGAACAAAAGCAGCAGCATGCTTTCCTACATCAAAGCAGATACGTTATCTTCATAAAGCTGCTGAAGTTGTAAGGAAAGGCTGCATGAGTTATGCACTTTCTCACCAGCAATAAGTGCAGTAGGTGCAATACCTTATGACCAGGCCTGCCTGGTGTTGGGGAGAGTGAGAATACAGTTTTAAAATTGTTAACAGCTGCTGTGCTTTGCTTACCCTGCTTCCTTCATTACAGCTTGGCAAACTCATTCCCTCTGCTGTACCTTAGTCCTGTGTCTCCGTGTGTTTGGGTTTCTGCCGGTGGTTCCACATTCTGCATGCCTGCCTCAGAGTGGAGCAATGTGCTTTCCCATAAGTGCTAAAGGTTATGGGTCAGCCTCCTGCAGGCTCTGTGTTCCTGAGAAATGGGCTCTTTCTGTTGGTGGTAACTCATGTTTTGATGTCGTTGTTTTGAATTGTTCTTCATGTTGTAATATTGAGTTAAAATGTACTCCTGTAAGAGTTAGCTTTTCATATTGGGCTGGAAACTCTTCATCTTTGTCTAGCAATTTGTTTTATTATAACCAATGGCTTTTAATTATACCTCCCATAATGAAGAGCTGACTTAATACTCTGTGCTAATCTTGTTATGACTTTAAAAAGGTAAGTAATTTCTCTAACAATTCCTAACAGTCATAGTAGAGTGTTAAAGGGTTTCTCAGTTTTCTTTTTTTCATTATTTTTCACATAAATTTTTCACTTGTAGCATGAACTTTTCTTAGTGTCTTTTTCTATTTTTCTTGAAAAAAAATTTTTAGACTGATTTTTATTTGCAGTGAAACGTATTATGTACATTTAAATTAATCCAATTTAGTACAGCCACTGATTTTGTTTTTCAGACCAATCATGACAGATTGAAAGAAGTTGTCAGCAGGACTCTTTGTTTTTACCATTCCCTTTATTTATTTTTGAGTACTTTATTTCACATTCTATTTACTACTTCAGCCGATGGGAGAAAGCTTACTCTGCATTCCAGCATGATGAAGTTACATTTTCAAGAACATGAAATCCAGTTTGCTTAAAATACAGAGTAATGTGAACTGAATGCTTTGGGTTTGGTTACATTCTGTCTGAACTATGCAGGGAAATGGTACTGGCTGGTAGCCCAGTGTATCTTCTGCCAAGATAGATTGTGAGCCAAGAGGCTGTAGGATGGACAAACAATAAATCTGTACCTTCCCTATGAAAGAAAAGACAGCCATAGGTTGTTATTTCTGTAACTACCTGTGAATGAGAAGAATTATAGTAAATTCTCCTAATAATAACTCTCCCCAGTAAGTCATGGTAGTATATGCAGTGTAACATGGATTCCTCAGTTAACAATAGCTGTGAAAAGAATACAGATTTTTTTGTAAATGTCACAAATAACAAAGTAGTAAAACATACAAATAATGAATATTTTAAAAGGCACTTAAAGCACATGACCCCATTTATAAAAAGCTCCATTGCTGCCAAAACTGTATGTGTTAGGAAACTGGTGGGTTTTATTCAAAATCATTTTACTGGAGTTTTGATTAAAAATAACATTTAGCATAAGAATGTGCAATTCATATTAAACAGAAGTATTATGTAATAACTAATTTTAATGTCAGTTATGTTAAAACATGGTTTGTATTCTGCAGCTGTGAGCATAGGTTGGGAAACGATCAAGTCTAGCTGATCAAGCCTTTTATTTTATTATCATGGATTCCTCTTCCACAGCTGCTTTTAAAATTTGTGGGAAGCAAATTATTTCTCATACTGCATATGTTGCCCATCAGGTGAGTGATAACATGGAAACTTTAGGCTGGGTGTAAGAAATCAAAAAGTAAATATGAAGTCCTCTGTGTGCACAGAATTAAAAAAATGACCTGTAAGAGGCTATATGTGAAGCCAGCTGTCTTTTGTTACCATTGTCATTTGGACATTTTAAGAGCAAAACTTTGTCAGCACGTTTTTTATATTAGAAGATTTGATCTGCAAATCTCAGCTGCTCTGTTCATTATAAATCTCTTGTTTTTGTCCATACACTAGCTCCACTATAGGTTGGAAGGGCTTAAAGATGAACTGAGGAGGAATAGAGGCTACAACTCGAGAGTAACTATTACTGCTCAAAGGAGCTGTTTTCCATTCGCAAACATTGCTTTGCGCTATGGGTTTGGGCTCCTTCTGTTCCTCCACTTTGTTGAAAGACTCTCTCTTGACTTCCATTTTACTTCTTTAGCACTGTCTTTGTCTGCTAACATTTTTCCTCCTTCTCTAGTAGCTTTTATCTGTGTCCTTTGGATCACATATTTTACTTAGTTTGTTTTAGTAGATTGTTTCAAATGTTTGTGTTCTGTATTTTTGGTTCTTTGCCTTTTTCTTTAGGACTGTGTTATCTCACTGAATTTCATTCCACAGTTGCCGAATCGCTTGGTTATTTTGCAGCAGGTCCATTCCTCATTTTCTCTTTTCATGTTTTTCAGTGAGAAATAAGAGAGCCTCTTCATTTTAAACAATAGTCTTACACACATAGGCCCATGTCTCCTTTTGCATACACCATCTTCTGCCTTGCCACATCCATCCTGCTTCTCTCTCCTTCTCAAACTGTGCTTCTCTTTCTTTTGTGTTTTCTTTCCTGCCATTATACCACCTTTTTGGTCCAGAATTGTACTTTGGTAAATTATAGGTAAATACTTAATTCTTCCAAAGAGAGTTCATTTTATGCCTTTGAAATCTGGTAAAACAACTCTGGGCCAAATCTGGGCATCCTTAATATTTTGTTTGCAGTTTTCTTGTATAGTATTTTTGGTGGGAAGGAGGGAGGATGTGGGGTTTTTCTGTTTGTTTTTGTTAAACAAGAGTTTTTTTCAGGGAAGGACACCATAACCCACTCTAAGTTGCAACATTACTTTCCATAAGTTATTCCATTACAATAAGTAGATTGTGTTGCGCTGTAGAATCCAATTTTTTTATGTGACTATTTGGGGCAAGCTGCTGTGGAACAGAAGAAAGAGGTTTAGAAGCTGGTGCACAGTTTGTTTCAGCCTTAAATGGTTGTTCCTTTCTGAAAACAGCTTTTGAGGGGTTGGGGGTTTATCATTGTTCATCAGATGTTAGATCATGCATATTCATTTTCTAGGCAATTTTTCTGTGCCTGCAAGTTGAGAGTGAGGTCTGAAAGATAATCTGGATTCACTCCTTTGCTTTTGCAGCAGAGACAGATGTTCTGCTGGGAAATTACACCTTAAGCATCACCTGTGCTATTCCACTTCTTTCACTACATGTGCACACTTTTACTTTATTAGTATTCTTATTGAAATTTAAAATAATTTTGTCAATAAAGTAAAAAAGAGAATGATTCAGTTCTTACTGTCTCAAAGGTTTGTCTTCCTGTGAAGTTTACTTGAGCTGGGGTTTTGTCCACACAAAATGCCTTTTATTCAAGTGCTGCCAATTCAATTCTGGCCTGACAGTAGTCCATCTGAAAACTTGCAACTTCAGAGTTTTTATACATGGTGCTATCTTTCCAAACCTGAGAAGAATTAACAAGAATTGATGCTTCCCTATAGCTAAAATTTAAACTGTGTTGTGTTTACAGGGCTGATACTCTTTAAAAGAATTCTTTTTTAAATCTGCATGGTAAACAGAATTGTAAATATCCAGTGTTAGGAGAATATTAGACCAGTGTGAATTGTCCAATTTCCTTGTAGTCAGACTAATCTATCTGGAATAGCACAGTGGTAGCTAAGCATCAAGGAAGAGGGTTTGTTGAGAAACCATGTCATTCTCACACAGTTACATTGTAAAGTAGAATTCCACTACAAAATTCATAGTGAGCATAACATTTCTTTTACCAAATAGGAACGGCAGAGTAAATTTATCAGCTCCATCCAGGAGCCATTTATAGAGTTTGTGTTCCTTATACAACAACAGAAGAATTATACAACAAGTATATACAAGTGAAGAATTCTTATTAGACATCTTCAGAATCAACACAATGGAAACTAAATATTTTAAACTCTCAATACCTTAAAATATCAGAAACAGAATTTTAAATTGGGTCATATACTTTTGTCAGTATTCTGTCTCATCATCAAACAGGACCTAGATTCAGAGCTACTGTAATTATAGCTGTATAAGAAAATGTGGATTTTCTGTTGAAAACTGACGCTTAACGCATAATTTTAAGCGCTGTTCTTCGATTTTTCTCACTTACTGTCCTTAGGCCATCTTATTTCTTATGGGAGGGGTGGGGAATCAAATTGCTTGTATCAGATTCTGACCATCAGCTACTACCCTTCTGCTTAAATATACTTACCTCATGCAAAATATGTAAGAATGTTGCTGAAAATATGTATAGCCTCTGTCTTAGATCCCAGGAGCTTGCCCATTTTATCTCTGTATTTTGCATTCTTGTTAACTTCTATAGCTCATAGACTCTGTGCTCTCTCTGCAGGTCCAGTCTAGGTGCAGCAGCAAGGAGAACATCCTCAGAGCAAGTAAGTGCAGAAACTTCTTAGCTCTGTTGAGAAACTAAGACTGCTCAGAAGACAGCAAGTGATAGTCAGATCAGAGGTGGGATTAAGTGGGTTTTCAGCAGAAATGTAATAACTTAAGACAGTGAAATCCAGTCCAAAGGTAAAACTGTAAACAGCTCATAGTGTTCATGTCCATTAATGGAGAGTCACCTTTTAATTTATTCTTCCAAGTTATTTTTCTAATGACATGGAGGTCTGTGTTGTTTGTGATTGTAAATGATCATGTGTGTGCAGGTTTTATAGGCAAGAATTAACTCAAAGACAAGGAAAATGGAAATTCTCAGCTTGAATATACATTATTTTTATTTTAATACTTGGCCATGAAATTGAATGTTGGATTACATAGAACCAAACCAAAAAAATGCAGAGGTTAAGAATTCACATTTGATCCAAGTGATGTCTAGATTAATTTGCACAATTCTTTTTCTTTGTGTTGTGGGAATCTTTTCTAGTCTAAAATTTGATCCACCATATGTGTGTGTATATATATATGTGCAATGACAGGACTAGGAAGTTGTTTTGGTGGTAAAAGAGCAGGCTGTCAAGAATTTTCTCCCTAATGCAACCAATTGAATTATCTGCTTTGAAGCTAGAGGTTTATTTTGTCATACAAAATGCAGCTTAAAGTAAGTAGTTATTTTTAGAGCTAGCTGACATTTCACATTAGTGAAAGATAACTTGGTAAAGTCTGAGGAGTTGTTTAATGTCATTTGCTTGTAATTAATGTACCATTTAGTAATTTTACAATTTAAAAAAATCATTTGTTTGTCTCTGTGTCTATTTAAATCTGTGATACTTCTAATAAAAGAGTTAGCATTTGTTTGTAGGAAGAAATGGGAGAGAGAAAGGTTACACCAGCATCTTTCTTCCTTTCTTCATTAAGGTTCATTCCGCTTTTGTTAAACCTAAAGTGGCTGTATTTTCTTGGCTTTTATTGCAGAAATACTGGGTGTTACTTCTGGTGTTGGAAAAAAGATGTCAGAGATTAGGGAATTTTATCTATTTTCAAAAAGTCTATGTTGAAGAATGCATTTCTCAAAAGATTTTAACAGAACCTTTAACTTAAGAAAATGACATGCATTAGGGACAGACTTTCGAATCTGAAGGTTGTTCTCTGGGGACCATTCAAAGCATTCAAAGAGGTTTAAAGAGGTGAAATGTGAGTTTCTGAAATAGCTAACAGTGAGCTTTAAGTAGCAGTGAAATTACTGCTAGAAGCAGTAAAAGCATCTAGTGGCAATAGCATAAAAGTTGCTCACTGCCACACAATTCCCTCAGCTTTCATTGCTGTGACATATTTTTTCTTAGCATCTTCCTTCATATTTTCTAACTTAAAACATCAGGAAAATTTTTTTAGCATCTATTGTGTGGACTTGGCTGGACCTGCAGGAATTACAGTGCTGCTAAAGCAGGGTTTCTTTCTCTATGCAGAGGCGAGTGTGGGAAGTTTGACTGTATTTCACAAATGCTTTCCTTTTCCTTTTTAATGATGTTGTCAACAAAAACAGGCATAATAACTGGAAATGTAAGCTTGCTAGGGAGATCCCTGTTGTTAAAACCAGGAATGCAGTTTTTCTGTTAGTTACACTTTTACCTTAAAATAGTTCAATTTTGATCATTTCTCCCTAGTTTTCATATGAGAAAGTTAGGTTTAAGAGTTTGCAAAGTCTTGATATAGTTAGAAAATGTCTCATTAGCTGATTCTCTCTTCCTCAGAATGCCAACTGCTATCTTAAGGAAAAGAATTAAGTCAATTAAAAATTATTTTTGCTTGACAAATTCACAGTGCCTGCTTTTTTTGCCATACAAAGAGATTGTTGAAATAATTTCTTCCAGAATCATTCCTGGAAGAATTAGGTGGGCAGTTTTACTTGTCTCTACTTCTTCCTCTGAAAGGTAGTTACTGTGTTAATAGCAAAAAATAATTAGTGAACAATCTCTCACATAAAAAGGCAAGCATGTGTTAGTGCAGAACAAATATTGTCTATATAGATTAATTAAGAAACCTCTTCTGAAGGAAGGACTTAGACTGCATGATTGTTGTGCTGTTTTTTACTTGCTCTTTATTAGAAGACTACACTTGAAGCAATAATCTATTTTTTTCCAGAATCTGAAGGCATGTGCAGCAACAAATGAGATGTTTATGTAGTGACTGCAAAGCAAAATCATGTCATTAAAAATTAGTTTCTATTATTTGTTAAAGCTTTCTGTATTGTAATTTATGTTATGTGGGAATATCATTACATATCACATATAGAACATCATCCACTTTGGCTCTCATAAATACCTTCTTGTTCTAGGTAAATCCTTTCAAGATACTCTGCAATTGTAATTGTCCTAATCTTTTGGTTTATATCTGTTACTCTTGTTTATGCATTCCTGCAATAGTTCTCTCTTCAGTTGCTTATCTTCACTTGCAAAATCCTTCAAAGCTTGTTGTCCCCTTGTTTAATCTCTCAGTAAGTATCATGAAATCAAACACGCTGTTGGCTTCATTTTCAAACAACTTCTGTCATATTTTCTCCCTACCTGTCCCTCACACTTGGGAAAAGTAAGCTTTCCTGAAGTTGTCCTACTGCCTTCACGTACGCTTAAACTTTGCTGTGGTGACGACAAAATCTTGACAATGGGTAGGATACCCACTAGCTGGAGATACTGTGTGCTGGCTCGACTGCCCAGTGATTTCACTGTGCTCTACCTGCCTTTCAAGCCTTTTGACTCCCACCTTGCTCCTGGATTGTAGGCTCACTGGCACAGTGTCCACTGTGGTGCTTTATCTGTGCTCAGCACAGAGCATGTTGAGATGGGTTTGTGCAGAACAGAATGGAGTGAATTGTCCTGAGTTCATAGAACTGAGTTAATCTCAGATTATCATCCTCAGTGTAAAATACTGAATCACCTGGAAGGGCTTCTGTTTTAGATTAACCAGTCTTTTCATGCTCATCAAGACTTCTGGTATGTTCTTCATTATAGATAAGGATATACAGTCTCCTGATTCTAGTTGAATGCAGTGTCTTCCCTGTGTCAGACATGAAAGCTCAACAGTGGTAACTAATTTAATTTGCTCCAAAGGGCCAGAATAGTTCCAGTAAAGTGGTTTAAATGAACATCACTACATGAATCTGCTCACTGTAGCACACATGAACTTGTTCTTTCTCATTGCAGGTCACAGTGCTGTTGACATTACCAAGGTAGCAAGAAGACATCGCATGTCTCCATTCCCATTGACATCTATGGACAAGGCCTTCATCACAGTTCTGGAGATGACCCCAGTGCTTGGAACAGAAATTATCAATTACAGAGGTATACTAAGATGTATTCTTTGTGAGCATGAGGGTCACTACTTCCCTATTTGGCAATCTTCTTGTTCTTCTATTAATGTTGTAAGGTGCCTGAAACAGTGCTTTCTCCAGGAGAAACTGCTTTAGGAAATACCCAGTAATAGGGGAAATCTTTCAAAGTTAGGAGAATGTCAGTTGAACTCAGTGGTGCTCCCTGAAGGAGTCTGTAATGGAGCACTAATGAAATACATGAATCAGTTTTCTTCCTGTTTGTATTATATGCAGCAAACATATTATACTCAACCTGAATGTGCCTCAGTGGACTTTTGTAGATACCAAGTAGCTCTAAGCTGTACTGTGATTGGTTCCCTCTGTTGACTTACTGTGGAACATTCTCACTAAGCCCCTTTCAAATCTGAGATTAATGATCGAAGCAAAGTGATTATTGATTCCAGGTGACTTTTTTCCAATGTCTGTATCTTTAACAGTTCATCATCTCTTTTTCCAGTTTCTAGTTAGCCTACTAGTCATTCCAGAATTTTCCTCTTCATAATTAGAATACAATTCCTTTTCTATTCTACCACTAGTGATCATTTTCTGAAATTACTTCCTTTTAATGTTTGATCTATTGAAACTTTGTAATTAAAAAGTAACTGGTTTTGATTCATACAGTGAGGTTGTCTTCAAAAGGACCAAACAGTGAGCAAAATATCAGACTTTGTGACTGTATCTATACTCATTACTAAGTAGGGAGAGATGAAGTGATTTTCTGGCCCTAAAAGGAATTAGCAAGGCACCTCTCATGTTCCTTCACCTGAACTATCCTCCTTCCTGAAATACTATATTCGTAATGGCCATTAGGTGCGTCCCTAAGCTTCTGCTAATCTTTGCATCAAGTCTAGGTGCTCTAAGGATGTCTAAGAATGTTCTCAGCACATAACAAAACCATGACAGGAAATATGCTGACAAGTAAACCTAAACTAGGTAGGGAAGCAGAAACCTCTCCCAGGGATTCTTCCAGATTGTCCAAAAGGAAGGTGGTGAGCAAAGAGATTGTGTAACTATAAACCTCAAAAGGCAGAAACACTTAGGACATTGGTGTGCTACAGACAGTGGGGAGGCATGAATGGTTTCTGAATGGAATATTCTCTCTTCTGGCTTGGAAGTTTAAAGTTTTCATGCTCTTTGCCAAGTCTTTGTGCTACCAGAAGCCTTCAAGATGTCTTCATATTGGCATACTGATTTAGCAGACTTTATGTAATATCCCATCTGCGCATTTACGGACTCCAAGCAGAGTCCAATGCTCCCCTGTGCCATGGTAGCAGGATTTCTGAGAAAATGCTCCATATCCTGCATTCAGAACAGCACCAATACTGGATCAACAAGGAATATGCATAATACACCCTGCACTTTCACAATGGAACACAGATTAGAAGGCACTAAGGCATAAATGCCTGCGCATAATTATTGGGCCTTTTTGGGTAGCTGTCAGTTAAATGTCTTCTCTAGGACAGCCCTTTGTGAACAATATGATGAGCTGCGTTGTTGGGTACATTTAGTCCAAATAAACACTACGTGTGCAGGCCTGAACTCCTGAAATAAAGGGTGAAAGACTGGCATCCACCTCCCTGAAAAATAAGCACATCATATATTTATTTTGGTATGTCAGATACAGTTAAGGTACTGTAGAATTGTTATTCTTCTTTGAATAAAAGAAGTTTTGATTCTAAGTCCAGAACATATGTATTGCTATTCCTGGCACTCTTATTCTTTCAAAAATAATGAACTGAGTCTGCTGAGTCACTTTAGTTTTGACCCTCTTTCCTCTCACCCAAAACACAAGTGTTAGATCAATGGTAACATTAGTAGGTTCAGAGACAGATTCTTGATTTAATGTTCACATAACTATACCAACAATCCTTCCTGGTTTTGCACCGTAGTGCAAAATTTTATCTTGAAATTTATTTTTCAAGTATTATACACTTATTTTAGCACTGTAAGATTTTCAAGTGTATAGTATGCAATTTCAGGATTGAGCCTGTAAGACCCAGCCTGAAGGACATGTCTGTGTCTGTGATACTTCAGTTCTCTTAATCTACCGATACAAATCTCAAGATGGAAATGCATTTTCAGAAGTTCTTAAATGAAGATCTTAAATGATCACCATAATGTTATACAGACAAATACATAGAATTGTTTTGTATAGGCGTGTGTGTATGTGTGCATGCACACACTTATGTGTTTGATAAAAGACATTAATTTTGAATAATTAAATGACTTAAGAACCAGTTTTTCAATTAGTTACGGGTTTGGGTTTTTTTTGTTAATATACATCTAATTTCAGAAATTTGTAAAAATTTAGTTCTAGAGGTCTAACACTGTCTTTAGAAAAGCACTATTTTGCTGTGTTTGTTTTCTTTGTGATTTTGTGTCTTGAATTACCACTGAGCTTCTGAAATCTGTCTTTTAGGAGCACAGTTTCTCCCCAAGGAAAGTGAAGTGTGCAAAATTCTAGGAGTACTAATTGCCTAATTAATTCAACCTGATTTAGTTAAAACTAAACATATTTCCTAGCATTCATCCTCATAGATAAAGCTGCTGAATGTTATTCTGTACAAATACCCAGTACAGTCCTGATTTTATTCCTGATTAAGTCAGATCAGGATTAATCAGTCTCACAGATCTATGTATTCTCTCCTAACATAAGGGAGAGGATTATTAAAGTTATCTTTTGAAGCATGACTTTCACGCTGGTGTGCTGTTCAGTGATCATATAGATAATTTAATCTCTTTCATATTTAAAAAAAAATGGGCAGTCCTAAAGTATTTAAGAAGTGACATAAGAAGTGTCATAAACCAAAGGCATCTGAAGCATATTTCTCACCTGCCATCACTGATATCTGGTACGAAGCTCCCGATTAGGCTTTTATTCCAAACAATGCAGTTACCTGAGTATAGCTCTGTGAGCACATAAGGTTAACTTCTTAGACAACATGATTATGATTATTCCTCTGAGACTAAGAAGATGAGGAAGTTTAATTGATAATAAAATTATAATGCAGACACAATCTACATTTTATGAGCTTAAGCCAGAGGACAGCACATTTATTCTGGTCTAGTCCAAGAGCCTAACTGATTGTTTTGGTAGCATTGACTTTTCATATCACACTGAAGTGCTACCAGAGCAGTATTTACAAAATGCATCACCTCCTAGTACAAGATCTGTCTTATTGCTGTGCCCAAGAGAAATCAAAGTTCTTCACAAACTGTACCAGGTTCACCACCTAAGTCAGCAAATAGCAACATTTGAAAAGTGAGTTTAATGTAATTCTCCATTTTGTGTCAGAAAGCTATGGGCATCACAAGGGGCAGTTTGATTACATTAAAATAATTCAGAACATTTTTCTGAATTACAATTAATCAAAATAGGGTCAAGCTGTATTTTTAGAATAATTTCTTAAATAAAAGAGAGTACAGAGGTACTCAAGATTGTCCTCTAGTTGCTGACTTGCTTCATTTAAAATGCCTGTGGCTGCTTCAGCAAAGTATTCTTACATTTTCCTTCTTGTAATGAAACTCATTCCCATTACCAGCTAGCCATTTATTCCTTTCAAATATTGCATGGCAGTATGCCAAGAACATACTGTTCAACTTTGCTCTAATTGATGTGATTTTGCATGCAGACAAGAAGCAAAATGAAGGTACAACATGCCTGCTAAAATTAGAAATATCACTTTTGTATGAGATTTTGTGCATCTATGAACAAAGAGGGTTTTTACTAGGCCTTTGATAGCTGCCTTTTCTGTCCTATAATTTAAATGTCTGTATCTGCATTCTTTTACTCAGTAGAAGTGTACAAACTTTTGTAAGCTTTCTAATAACTTGTATATTGTATCACAGGCACTGGTATGCAGGTTTGCACAGGTGAATTAATGGCCATTACAGAAGTGCTTTTCTAGTTGCTTTAACAGCAACATTTTCTGCAGCATTTTCATGGCAGTACTTATTTCAGCAATGCAGCATGAATAGTAACTTCAGGCTGAAAGCTGATACATACGGACGTGAGCACAATGATGTGATACTTGCAATAATTAATTGCCAACTAAATAATTTTGTGTTAATGAGTAAAATATAATCTTCATTATAATACCACTTCGCTGGAGCTGAACATTTTCAAATCGAGTAGGTGCACTTTTTAACAAAATCTGTCCATTTAGTGTGCAGCCCTAGCTCTTCTGCCTGCCCCGTGAATCTGGAACCACACAGATTTCCCTATCTGTAAAATAAGAAATGCACTTATCCACTTCTCTTTCTTGGCGTGTCTCAAGGGTCATAATCTCTAATGCACATATCTGTGCAAATTCTCCTGGCAGAAATAATCATGCATCCTCTCACTCCATTGTACTTTCAGCTGGATATTGCCTTCTGGTGCCACAATGCACCCTAGGAGCAGTGGCCTCTATTATGAGCAGGGCTTTCCTTCTTCTACTTAGACATACTGGAATCAAGCCAGTCTCAGTAGAGCTGACCCATGTGTCCCTTCCCAGTACATCTAATCACACATGTAATAAATCTGCTTTCTCTCTCACACTATATCAAGGGGCAAGTTACATATTTGCCACTCTGTTCCATATCATACTAAAAAATAAAGCTCTTGCTGGTGCCATAAAAGTACCAGCCCCTTGACAGAGGGTGAAGTAATTCATATCAGTCTCTACAGGGAGGCTGAGCCAAATTACGCTCATCAATCATAGTTACTAAATGAAGAGAAGGAGTATGTTTGAAACAGCTATTAAAATATTTAGAACTATAACAGTGTAAATTTATATAAATAATTCTGACACTTACGTGCACTTACCCTCCATTAAGCAGAAATGCTCTCAGCAATTAGGTGAAGCTAATCTACTGCAAAACTTCTTTGTAAATTTATGAAAACTGGTCCAATTGCTATTGTTCTCAATTCATCACCTCTCCCTTCTGTGCACAGGATTCACTTTACTAAAGCTGGTGAAAAAGTTTTAAAAAAGAAATTTAATAAAAATTCAAATAAATAGAAATAAGGAAAATACGTATATTTAAGAGATTTTAGGGGAAAAACTTGTCCTGAAGAAACCGATACTTGTTTTCCTGTCTGGTTCTTAATCAGAGCTATCACATTTGGGTTTGGATACTTGGCATTCAAATCTACTGTCAGCAATTTCACCATAACCAGGAGCACAGACTTAAACAAATCCTTTATCATTACTTTCAGACTCCAGTCTTTTTTCCTGTATGTAGAGTCAAAAATCAAAAGCCTGAGACATCTATATGTCCCGTACATATGCATTTCACCTATTGGAAGGAATGGCTATTAACTTTGTTTCCCCCTTTCAGTCACTGTAATGACACAGAGCATGGTCTTTTCTCTTTTTTCTAGATGGAATGGGGCGAGTCCTCGCTCAAGATGTATATGCAAAAGATAATCTACCACCATTTCCAGCATCAGTAAAAGACGGTTATGCTGTCAGAGGTAAACATTCGCTTTGTGGACACAAAAGTATAGTGTCTGTTACTTTGTAACGTGTTAATTCACCTGGTTTGGATCCAGCAGGGGTTATTTTGGTTTAGATTTTATACTGATCATTGCTGAGATCACAGTTTATATATAAATTGCACTGTCTTGAAGGAAGGCCATAAAGCTGCGTTCAGATCATATAAGTGGATACGTGTGAACACAAGCAAATGCACATCCATGTGTGCTCCTAGATGTGCATCTCTACTGCTCATGCATTTCTTGGAAATATTTAAAATTCAAGACGATAACAGAATATCTGTTTCTGAATTACAGAATCATCTTCTATTCCTCTGTTGTAGATTTAATGAGGATTTTCTTATATATCTATTACTTTGTTGAACTGTTACAGATACTGATTTACATAAGAGAATTTCAAAAAACTTGCCCTAATGTTTTCTTATGGAGACACCTCAAAGGAAGAGGTTCTTACTCTAAAAATACTACAACTGCCATATATAAATAAAATTAGTTTATGACTTTATTCATTTCAAGCAGCAAATATGATTTCCCAAGAGACCTGAATTCATGCTCTGCTTTGCCACTAGGTGCTGAATCATTTTGACCCAGTTGCTTCTCTGTGTGTCAGTTCTTCCCTTTGTAAAGTAAGAATAATGATGCTCATCTCATATGTCTATGAAGGAAATTTAAAATATACAGAATTGAACATTATACTAGTAGTGATTTAATTGTGGTAGTGGTTGAATCGTCATAACACCATGTTGAAATTTGTACGCAATAACCGACTTTCTTCTAGGAACATTAAAATATCTTTTTTGTTACTGGCAGTTGAAACCATGGAAAGCAACTGCCCATGAAATAGGCTGTCGGCAGACCCAGGCAACAGATGTAATCCAGTAGCTTCCCCATACATTTGATAGAAAAATAAAATTTCAGGTCCATAAGATGAGAGTGTGTGAGAGACAGGCAGACCGAAATAGCACTAATAGCAGGAAGGGAGTGCATGTGTAGCTAGAGAAATACAGGTAATGCAACACTGAGAAAAGCTGAGAGAGTGAGCTCTGAGTAGAATGCTGAATGACAAGGGCCTTGGGATCAAGCCAATGCTGTCTTGCAACCTGATTGCTGCAGGGTAAGGCAAAGCACAAGTACAGTCTCAGTAAACATGCAGAATGAACAGAGTGATCATGAGCGCATTTTCAGCAACTTCTGTCAGAACCAACACACATACCCTAATTTTGGTGGTGGATTCAAGCAGAGTAACACTTGAGATACTTGAATGTGTCCAGAGAAGGGCACTAAAGCTGGTGAAAGGGCTGGATGGAATGTCCTGTGAGGAGCAGCTGAGGACTTTGGGTTTGTCTTGTTTGAAGAAAAGTTTGTTGAGAGGTGACCTCATGGCTCTCTGTAGCTCCCTGCAGAGGGGAAGGGCACACGGTGTCCAGTGACGTTACGTGTGGGAATGGTTCAAAGCTGTGCCAAGGAAGGTTTAGCTTTGACATTAGGAAATATTGCTTTACCAAAAGGCTGGCAGACACTGGAACAGACTTCCTAGAGAGTGGGCCGATGCCCCAAGCCTCTCTGTGTGTCAAAGGCAAGCCTTTGGACAAGCCTTTAGTGATTTGCTTTACATTTTGCTTAGCCCTGCATGGTTCTGTTCTATGCTGTTTTTTCTATTTTTATTATTCTTGTGAACCTGTTATCTTAGGATATGAAAAAAAAAAAAAAGCTTTTAGGCAGAGATAATATTGACTACATTAATGGATACTTCTTACAAAAAAATTAAGGATTAGCTTTCAGTGGCATAAGATGTCTGCCCAAACCCCTGTCCTGTTCTTGTTTTATATCAGTTGTGCATCATCTATAAACTTTGTCTCCATATTATTATTAGTGGGGGAATAAAATCTAATTCAGTAGCATTTTATCAGGTTTAAACTAATTTAGCTATTGGGGATTTCTTGCTCTTCTTTTGCTGGATATCGAAGCGCATTCTTTTTCAGTGAAGGTCTAACAACTGTTTTTAGTAGTATTACATGCATTATTCAAGGATCTCTAGTTGAAGAGTCTTTTTCTACTTTTTTTATTTTAGAGTTCACTCTAAAGCTCATAGATTAGTCTGTTTGATAGGCTGTTAAAGCTAAGTTAATTATTAGTCTTCAGACATGACTAAGTACCATAGATAATGAGCGGCAAAGCTGCAGCCAGTGCATGAGTACAAATGTGATAAATCATAGACTGAATGGACATCCTTCCTGAAAGTAGTTACCTAGGTGTATATTCAGGACTCCTGAAGTAAAACTCAAGTTATTAAGATAAAGGTTGTCACTGATTAGAATTCATCTCTTGGAAATCAACTTTTGACAGCTACAGATTTAAAAAGAATAATAATGCAGATTTAAATGTGGTCATTCGAGCGTAGTTTGTTTGAGCATTCTTGGCAGCATGACTGCTGTGCTTGGAAAGGCAGAGTTGCTTGTGCTTCACCAGGTTGCATGCTTTACACCAGGGTAAGGCCTATAATACCACTAACGCAACTTGCTGAAAAACCTTTGAGGTTGGCAGGAGCTTAAATTGTGCCTCCATTGTCCCTATAAAAATGCAGATTTCATAAACTGGAAGTCCTGAAGACTTGTTAAATCAGTGATCTCTGACTCCTAATTTTCAGTATTGCAATACTGTCATGAACACCCTTAATCTTTGTATTAATGTAATTAATCCTAGTTTTCATTTACATGACCTCATACTGCCCAGAAATTTTCTGTTAAATATACCCTGCTCTCTAGAACCTGTTTTTCAAAATAATAAACACTCCTCAAACAGACCTAAAAGATTAAAAAATGTTTGCAGAACTTCTATAATCTGAGTCATGCTAACATTGAAGAACTGAACCTTAGATCATCGCTGCTCTTCTCCTGTTCTTAATTTATAATGCCATAATTTGTCTTGGTTCAGTGTTTACCATTTGTGTTGTCCCTCTTAACAGCTGCTGATGGTCCAGGAGATCGATTCATCATAGGTGAATCCCAGGCTGGTGAGCAGGTGAGCACAATTTCTTTCTTTTTTTTTTAATGCATTTTTCTTCTGTAAGATTTTGCTTTGTATTTTTACAAATCTTGCTAAGTGCTCTAAAATTCAATAGTCTTGAATGTGGTGTGAAGTAGGACACAGCTGTACTGACCCTCCTGCTATGTGCCTTGGGACATGATTTCAGAAAGTGAGGTAGTACAGTTACATAAGGAACTAACAAGGATATCCCAAAATACTTCAGAGCATTGTGCTGACATGTCTGATAGGAGTGCATACAGTAACGTTCTGCCCTGGTGCAATATTTGAGGACATGAGATTTCTAGTGGCGCAACGATTCATAAACAGAGAAAAGAATGACTTAAGCCCCTCTTGCTGACAGATTTTTAAAGGATGTCAGCCCAATAACTGTTTTCACAAGATGCTTCCATTTTTCACACTGATACCTGCAAAATGAAGCATATAAAATTTTTATTAAGCTTTTCTAGATAGGTAACAATCAGAACAATCTTGAGGAAGCCCGGCAGCAGCTTGGTTTGAGGCTAGTTTGTAAGAAGAGTGTTTGTGCACCTTAGCAGATGCATGGATTGATTTTAAAAGCAAGTTGAGGCATGACCTGTTTGTGACCTGCTGTGCTCTATAAATATTCATGAATGCATTTCGTGATTTGCTCTCAAATTCAAGAGCATATTTCATGAAATTTCTGTACTAATACTGGGGTGATGGGAAAAAAAATCAGTTATGTTCAACTGCTGTTATTCTGTCCATTTAATCATATCTGCCAGCTGTGTTCAGGAAAAAGTGAGTTAGTCCAAAATGTTTCCCCAGCTATTTCAAGTCCTGATTTATAATTCTGTGTATTGTATGTAAAATGATGGAGAAAGGGATAAGTAACAGGCAAAGCAAGGAATTGATCAGTTTTAATGAGGATTTTGTAGTGAGTCTGTTTTGGCTGCTAAACAAAAAAGTCCAAGTAAAATTGACATATTTCAAAAGTTGTATCAGGTTTTAGAAGTATTACCAGTACAGGATTATTAAATTCTTTTAAAATGGACTTGAACTGTCTCTAAATATGTAATAGACATTTAATTTGGCTAATCATGATAGATAGGAAAAACTGTAAAAATTATTTTTGCTTTAGGTCCCATCCATCATCATGAATTGCACTTTGGCATAATGGACACCTTCTCAGTACCGAAATTGATGTGAACTTAGATTAATGGATCTGTTGTACAAAATTTTTAGAATTACTTTTATTTCTAAAAACACAAAAGCAAGCAAATTCATCAGTTTTTTAACCTGCCTTATATTTTTAGCCCTCCTGACTGCATTTTCAAGCATTGGTCCAGAATCCAAAAGACTTGACAACTGTTTTTACAGCCCTTTTTATGATCACTATAAAATAGCAAGAACCAACAGCAACCCACTGAATTATCACTCCTGTCACTATTCCCCTGTCATCAATATTATCATTTTGCTGGTTAAATATCACAGCACAGTGTTGTTTAAAAGCAGTACTGTTGAAGTTGTTTCTAATGGGGAGTACTTCCCATTAGAGGTCTGAAGTGTTTCAGTGTCCTAATCAGTTCAGCAGGTTTGTACAAAAGATAAAAGGGCAAATGGAAGCTGCTTCCCTCCGACAAAGTTCAAGAGCTCACAAATCTCTCTCTACAGGGACAGTCTGTCCTCCCAGATTATGGGGAATAGGAAGGCTCTGTGGCAAGGAGCAAAAACTGGGTGGGAAGCAGGCATGCAGAGAAAAATATTTCTGAAAATACCAGTGGCAAGTTAGAAAAACAAGGCTGTTGACCTCAGAATAATTGGTCAAAGTTTTTTTCTGGGGCAAACACATCTTCAGGTTCATCTCCTTCCCAAGAAATTATTTATAGTCTTGGAAGGCTCCTCAGTCTCATTTCACCCTTCAGTCACTCTCAGCAGCAACATTCTGCTTTTCATGTTACAGACCAATTAACAGAATGATTCACAGCAGGAAGTTCAAAATAGATTTAGATTTGGCTCCTTCTGTAGGGAAAAAGGTTATGTAAATGCTAGTAGCAAGGAAGAAGATGGGACTGAGAGTTGCAGGGAGGCCATATAGCCAAGTTGGACATTTCTGTATTAATTTTTAATTTGTGTATTTTCTGATTTCCATCTCCAGATGGCCATATTTATATTGACCCTTTTTTAATTGTGTATCAGGGAAAGCTTTCAGACATTACCCTGCCTTGGGAAGGTTAGGGCACTCTTGAGACTACTGGTCACGAGCCATCCACAATGGCCTGTGTGTGAAACACTGAACCACAGGAAAAGTGGTTTTCCTTCTCTAGACTTACATAGACCATGCATTTCCTGCAGGACTTTCTGAAGGTGCTTGTAAGAGGCACTACAACTAACCAACTACAATATAGGATGAAAAGCAGGCATTTTCCACAATGCCATTAACTTGTGCCTTTTTACAGAAAGGAGCATGGATGATTCTAAATCACACAGGAGAGGTGTAATCATGTGCAGGAGAAAATTCCTGAGACAGGGTTTGTGCTTAGTGGATTATTTCTGGGTTTTATTCAGTGACTAAATAAGTAGATTATAAGTAATGAAGGCAAAGGGCAGAAACCGGTATTGCCCCATTGCAGGTAAAAGTGAGATCTCAAAGGCCTTTAGAAGAGCTTCTGTGAAATTTTTGCACGTTAATATATTTTCTGAGAAGCAATCATTTCTTTATCTTCATAGTCTCTATCCTAGAGGAAGACAGCCCTGGAGATCCACAAATAAATCTGATGGTTGACTTTTGTTCATAAAGTTAATCTGATCAAATTCTCAGAAGACAAAAAAGAAATTAAATATATGAGCAACATAACGAATTCTAAAAGCAATTGTATCACGAATTTGTTTAAATGTATCACATCATTGCATCTCAAAAAATTAACTCATCTAACAATAAACTCCAAAAACATGGTTAGTTACAGCACATTTTATCACCATAGGCTCTAATTTATCCAGTAGTAGATATTTTGTGTTCTTTGTGATGCTTTTTAAATGGGAGAAATTTTTATGCAATACATTTATCTTCTGAAATTTGTCATTTAAGCCAGTAATACCTAGTAAATTCAAAGCAATATTACCTATTTGTAATATACCTTTAGATTATATCTAGAATGGTATGCAAAATACTTAATCCAAGGCATAAGCTTTGCCTTTGGTAACATTTCTTTTCATAAAAATCAAAATTACACACTAGATAACATTATTTTCCCTTTTAAACAGCTTTAGTATAAATGGCAGTATCTCTGCTATCCATCCACCACTCCTTGAATAGTCTGTGATGAGGAATAAATGCCATTTTCTTAAAAGTGTTTTTTAATGTCATCTGGTTTAGATACCTACATTAGGATAGCATGGATCTTGCCCTAAAAATACACTAACTGTGACATATGGCAAGTGTGGGTTTTATTTATGTCCTTCTCCAAGGATATTGGATTTCCATTACCTGTAGAAAAGGGTCAAGATTCAGTCAGTTCTAGGCTCAGTTGTTTCTTGGAATACAAAGGTCACTGTGATACTGTGGTAAGCCAAATAAAAGCCATCCCCAGCTTCTTCGTAGGGCTTCTGTCCCAAATGTGTGAAATACACACATTTCAAAGTACAACTCACCTTTCAGAGGTTATGACAGTGCTGAAGTGCAGTAGAAGAATGGGCAGGGCAAACAGCTTTATGCAGCTGAAGTGCTGACCACTGGTCCACAGTTTGGTCGTGTCTGTCAGCTCCTGATGTAAGTCATGGAGTCAGTTCCTGCTGGGCAGGAGCAGGTAACAGTCCTGGGCAGTTCTGCCTGCAGCCTGTGGGTTGCTGCCAAACGTGTGCTAATTACAGTTTGAGAAGTCCTGGATGTATTCCAGCACTGCATACGGAATATAGAGTCAATCTGCACACGAGTTAGGCGTGTGACACGTACAAAATATGTTGCTCTGATCACAGCTGCATAGATCTGTGTGTAGCACATGTTCACTTATAACAGTGAAACCTAAATAAGCCAGGCTTACTGCAGTGCTGTGTGGAGCCAGCAATGAAATCTCAGTCATCATATCAGCTCCTTCTAGTTTCATTTTTTTAGGAATTTTTTTTAGTTATTTATTTCTTAAATAGTTATGGTCAAGTTACAGTTTTACCCTGGATTTTGACAAATGTTTATTAAAATAGTCTGCCGGGTGAGAAGTGTTATTAAAACCATATCATCTGTTTTATCATGTTGTTCTGATATTTTTCTATTCATTGTACTGCTTCTGCTGAAACTTTTCAATGTCCTGTGACTTTATAGAATTGTGGAATATTATCAATTTAAGGTTATTCTAAATTGACCATCATGAAGATAAATGTTCTCAGTGAACTAGTATTGAGCTGTCTCAGCGTTAGGAAATCTGCTTAAAAATTAAGCAATTGGTTACATTACTATTATATGTTGGTTTTTCATATAGTGTGCTGGTAAAACAAAACAGAACAAAAATCCAACCAAAGCAAAGCAATTTCAGCCCTGGCGACCAGAGTGCTCTGCAAAACTACTTATGTACTGAGAACTGCTAGATTTTTGTTCATGGAAGTTTCCAGAAGGTCGCCATCTAAAACTTAAATTTCTAAGCCAGTCATTGTTCTGTGCCAAGTATTTTCCTGACTATCAGTATATTCCTTCTTCTAAAAGTTGTTTATGTGATGGAAATATAAGGAGAAAAATGCTGAAGCCACCTAATACGTGGCCATATAAACAAAGCCAGGTGTGAATTGGAGTTCATTGTACCTGTTGATATTGCTCACAGTATATCAAGAGTCATGCTGCAAATAAGAATTCTGGTCTTTCACATAGATTACTTGCATAAAGCTCAAGTGGTTTGAATTTTTTTCCAAAAGTAGATTAATTTCTGGTTTTTTTTATTTTTCAGCCAACACAGACTGTGATGCCTGGTCAGGTAATGCGTGTTACAACTGGTGCTCCAATTCCATGTGGTGCTGATGCAGTGGTGCAAGTGGAAGATACAGAGCTCATCAGGGAATCAGATGATGTGAGTCACAAGTTAAGAAACTCATTTTTCTTTTGTGTGCAGCAGTAAATGGCACCTGATGCAATCCTGTAAATATGAAAGACAGTCATACAGAAAAGCTCTTCAGTAATCTCAGAAGTTTGAGGATTTTTGCATCTGTTCCTGGTGGCAATTCTCACTTTTTCAGGCTGTGATAATGGTACCACAGACCTTCTTCTTCTGACTGATTTTTCATCAAAATTGTTGAATGCTGACTCTAAAATGCTTGGGAGCATGATTTGAGTGAAAGGCAAATGCCTCCTGGAAATCCATGCCTACTGTCCAATTCTAATGCCTACTGTATTCACATTTTGAAATACAGGCTAGTGGAAATCTCACCAAATAAGAAGGGGAAATGTTTTCTTAAATTACATGTTGATCTCAGAATAATACAGTGAATTACGGCTCATGTAATTAAAGCTGAATTTGATTTTCTGTGGGAAAGTGAACTGTTTTAAGTGCCACAAAATCCATGGGGTGACTTGGGTTCTTCTAAACTGTGCTGTGAAGACAGTTCTTTATCATCAGAGTTAGCCTTGTCTCAGCAAAGGTGAATTTGGTGGATTTTGGAGAATACTTCTGTACAAATACCTTCCAATGAATCTGTTTAGAAAAAGAGGTTTTGTTATGAAACAAGGAAAGTAAATGCCTCCCAAGTTTTTTTAAACGACAACTAAGATTTTTAAAAGACATTTGTGCTCCTTTAAAATGAGAACATTACTGAATTTAAGACCTCTGAAAACCAAGAAATGAATAAGGTGCATATTCCTACATGTAGACATAAGCCTGTTTTTGAACAGATTTTCCAGCCTACCTTTAAATCATACTAGTGGACTACCTTACAGATGCTGCAAATAAGAACACAGAAAAACCACAGAAAAAAACCACAGAAAAAATATGAATACTTAGTAGTACTAATTCTGTATGCACAGTTGTCTCAACATAGTGACATATGCTTTTTATGAAGCAGAGGAGCTCTCTGTAGATAACTTTATTCCAGAGAGTCTATCTTAGACTTCCTTTGTGTTGCTGTGTTTGCTTCTGAATCCCAGCTGTGATTTCAAGGCACTATCATCATGTCTGTTGCCATCTGAGAGACTTCAAGGTCAGAAGATACATCTCTTATTGACACAGCTTCCAAGTTCAGCTTTGGAATGAACTATGTGTATGATTCTGTGCACAAATCAGCCTTTGCTCTACTGCTGCTGTTCTGACAAGCTGTTCCACTTCACCACAGCTCAGTGTCAGTATTGTGATTGCAGCTGAGGTGTAAGCAGATGAATTCTAGTGTTCAAAACTGATAAAGACTGCAAAAACTGAAACCCACTCTCAGGATTCTTTCTCATGTCTTATTAATCTTACTAAATGCATACATTTCTACATCTAATGAACTCAGAAAGCTGTCTAGGCTGTCCTTCTTCCTATCAGGGAAATTATTGAAATTATCAATCCCACTTTGAGATTACAGATGTATATGTATAGATTATATCTTCCTGCAAACTGCACCATTGCCTTCACTGCTTGTTCCATTAGCCTTACTGAGTAAGTTTTTTTTGGCTATTGCCCACCTCATCTTGAGAGGACTATCACATTGCAGAGCAACACACATGGTAACCTTTTATTTTTCTACTTCTTCTTTGGATGACTTTGTCCTGCCTTCCACTTTTTGTGTGCATGTTCTCCTCTGCATGTGAAAACAGGTTATTTGGCTATGTGCTTAAAGTTTTAATTTTTTCACGATGGGTCAGCCACCTTCAACTACTTTTTCCTGCCTATAAGTATGGGGTAGAACTCTTTAATTTCTGCTTGTCTTTGAATACACCACTCAATGAATCCTGTTCATAATAATTAGTGTAGTTTAGCTAATATGTTAGTTTATTCTCTTCCTTTTCATGTCTGGATGGCTACATATTTCAAGAATATTTTTAGAGTCAAGAATTCCTTCAGGGTTGGGATTTAACTGAAGTGAAATCTTTAGCATCTGAAAAATTTTCTCCCGAAAAGAGACTGCTTTTCAAAGAAACTGATTCCTTGAGTTCTAGGTGTGGTAGCAGTACTTTAAATTCAGAGCAAGCATTCCCCAAATGACCTTAGAAGTCATAGGCCTTAAATGAGTTACGTCTCTCCGTCAGGAAGAAAAATTCTCAACTTGCCAAATGCACATTCATTAAGAAACATGTGTACACCCTTTTCATTTTGGGTTTTTATGTCACCTTGCAGGAGAAAGGAGCCCAGTGTGATCAGCCAAAACAAGAGTTAGATCCTGCATCAAGCCCAGGCATCAGTGTATTAGCCAACAGTTCACAGCCACCAGAACAAGCTACTCAGATGTAGTTCCAAATATATTAATACACAGCAAGAATGCTGCCTGACACACAGCAAAGGAAAGATGTTCTCAGCGTGATGCCATAGCTCCCTGCAAGCCCCTCTAGCCACCCTGAATTATATTGTATTCCTCAAGTGTTCTGGGATATCCATCAGTTCCATAGATCTCAATCTCTGTATATCACCATGTTGTCCATAGTCACACTTTCCATAGTGCCTTTTAAACCTGGGATTGCTGAATTCCTCAAAAGCCTTTGTTTTGGTTATTTCCCCTAAGCCAGGAGTCCTAAGTAGGATGTTTTATATTAATCAAATATATATTGCCTCTCCTCTTGATTCCCTTAAAATCTTCTATCCATCTTTAAATGTTATGAAAGTTACAGAAATTTCAAATCTTTCTGACTGAACAACCATCCCCAGAGTGTCATAAAAATAAAATAATTCTGTGACTAATCATTGCTCCAAATTTTTATTGCAAGACTCAAGTGTTTTTGACAGCCTCAGATGGCAGTGAGGGGGCAAAAGCACAGCCAATTCCAATTCATACAAATAAAGCAAGTACAAAAGAGAGAGAGCTTGCAATAAAAGCTTCTGAAAAGCATATGAAAGTACTGGGATAAAGTAAGAAATTTTTTTGTTAGTAGTTTTCTGGTTTTCAGGGGTTTAAATTTCCACAGTAAGTAAACAGAATCTCAATCTCTAATAACACATTCATTAGCTTTAACTTTGGGACTTTAGGTTTAGGGCATTTAGTTTGAAGTCAGAAACTGAGGCCCATATCACTTTTAAGAAAAGATACAAATCCCAGTGTCCAATACAACACTACTGTTCTTGTAAAAATTCCAAATAACACTGACTTGCCTTGTTTTTCTTGTAATGTTAGTGTTTCACTTTTAAGTTTGAGGTATTTAAATATGAAGCACTACATGATAATGTAAAAACAATTTGTTCCACTCTAAGTTTGGATTTGGTGCTACTGACAGGCTGGCACTATCTCAAAGCTGAGTGTATATATATCATCAACCCACTTGCAGGGCTTAAAATTAAATATTAACAATATAGATTATGTGCCATTTATTGGCATTGAATGAATCACCAAACCATTGACATTCTGAAAGAGGAAATGCATCAGACTCTTCAGGCCACTGTCTCTTTTTCACAGTAAATAAACAAGATAAATGAGCCCCTTTCTGATTTGTACAAGGCTTTCGAGTAGGAGTATCTACTACAGAAACCGAAAATCCTGAAACAGCTGTAGCACATAGCTTCTCTCCACTTTTCTACTAATGTAGTGGCCTACTGTCTGCCAGACTAATGGTCTGTTTGAAGTGCCATCTTTGAAATGGTTTAACCAGATCAAGTTGGCTGAGAGGAGTAGAAAGAATCCACTCAATACACCAGATCAACAGATGTAACATAGGAAAGCTGTATAAACACAGGTATCATTAAAAAGAAATAGGAAGCTAAAACTACGTATTCAGTATTGGTCCTCTCCTAGTGAGCTCATCATAAAAAGCATTTCTTAAAATGCTCTTCAATTTTAGTACACATTGTGTTACAACCTTGACAAACAAATCAAGAGAACAATATGATGCTTAAACCATAATGTCTCAGTGTAATGGGTGCTGTAAGCTGTGTAGACATCTGAGAAATGAAACATTAATCTTTTTTGAATGGCTCAGCTGACCATATGTGATGTCCTTGTGTTTGTAGGGCACTGAAGAACTAGAAGTTCGAATCCTGGTGCAAGCTCGACCAGGCCAAGATATCAGGTCTGTATTTATTAAAATATCTCTGTAAGGTATAGAAAGGCTGATGAATTTCAAAATAATTTTTTAATCATGAGTAGTCCTGGCATTTTGACAGTCTGACTTGGGAGTGTCCATGGACACTCCTTACCTGGAGCAGGACCAGTCAAGGAAAGGTACTTTGAATGTCATTCTGTTTCTCTTTGATGTTGTTTTTCTGTCCTGATTTGCAGACCCATAGGACATGACATTAAAAGAGGTGAATGTGTGCTGGCTAAAGGAACCCACATGGGTCCATCTGAGATCGGTCTCTTAGCAACTGTTGGAGTAACTGAAGTAGAAGTTAACAAGTTCCCAGTGGTTGCAGTAATGTCAACAGGGAATGAGGTAAGAAAAGTTTGTTTAGAATTACAGTCTGAAATACTGTATCTTTTTTTTGAGGCAGTGTTTTGGATAGTGACTTCTACCCTATTCCCAAACAGACTCACTTTTGACTGCTACTCATGCTGACATGAGCTATTTTTGTGAGGGGTCAGCCCATAATCATCTGCTTGTGTTTTCTCCCTTAGGGGCTTTCTCACAGGTCTCACACTCTCTTTGCCAAAATTTTGGTAATGTATCCAACTATGTGCCTGCTGCTTTCCTCCTGCCAGCAAGGGAGAACCTGTGGGGTAGTTGCAGTTATAATTCATGTTGTCAGTCGTGACTGAAAAGTAATTTGTTTTAAGCAACACCCTCTATGTCTATAACACAAATGGCAGATAAGCTGTCTTTCGAAACGGAGTAGTTCCACCTATGCCTTGGTGCAGTATTGTGCCTCAGTAGTCTTTCTAATAGTAGCACATGTTGAAATCCAACACTCCCCTGTTGGTAGAACAGCAGACCAGCTTTATAATTGCTTTAACTACATCAGAAAAATCAAGTTTAAGATCAACTTAATTTACTAACTTTGCATATGTTGTGTGTTGACCCAGGCCAGCAACTGTGCCCTCTCATTTCTTCCAGCAGCAGGACAGAGAAAGAATAGGAAGAGCAAAACCTAAAGAACATGGGGATTGAGATATGTGGGTTAAGACAGCATGAAGTTTTTACTGTCCTTTAAGACAAACTTTTTGAAATCCAGCCACAAATATTAACTCAGTACCTGTAGTCTCATACAGCTTGAATATGTTCAATTTTGAAAGATTTTGAAAATTTTTCATAGGTTGAATTTTGTTATCTGCTGTACAGATTATTGCCAGATTTCATAGCATAAACAGGGTGTGGCATGCAGGAACCAAACCACTCACTGAGGAATAAATCCATAGAGCTACAAGGGTTACAGGTGGTGATTTTCTGATTAGTAACTTCCATGTGATTGAAGATTCTTGCATGTCACGAAAGGGTCCTTTACTGATGTGAGCATTCGCTTTTGTAAAATGTTAAAAGAAACCCTGCACAGAGGGTTCTTTAACATCCTGTGAAAATCTTCACAGAAACAAGGCTGCAAGACAAAGCATAAAATTTACCTATGCTCCATTTCTCATTATTCCTACCTTACTACCTAATGCTGTGATTTTGATAGAAACATGCTTAGTAGTATTATTATTATTTACCTCCTGTCAATATTGTTTTTTACCTTTTGTGTCCTACATTAGAATTTCTAATATATATAAAACATACATTTACATGTATGTTTTGTAGTTTAGCTTCCAAAATACATAACATGTGAGGTAATTGCCACGATACACTGTCCTGAGAGAAAGTTTTTAATCCAAAACAGTAACTGATATAAGAACAAAGCATAAGGCTTCTGTCTGTTAATCCGAAGCAGATTGTTGTATTTAAAATACATCTTTTTTGGTATCAGACAATGAACTTCAAAATGTTCATTAATACCTTTAAATCTGGTTAACAATATCAATGAGGTTCCCTTAAAACCATTTAAAGAGGAACAATAATGTGAAAACTTAAAAGTTTTTGTTTTGATTCTAATGTCTGAGATTAGAAGCCATGTACTCATAAAGAGTAAGAATGTTTTGCAGACATAAACCAGTAGAAACAAACTAAACAACATGGAGGATTGGACTAAACAAGCACATTACATATCTTATTAATTTAAATTCACTAAATCACTTTATACATATGTTTCATGATATGTGTCTAAAAATATCCTGTCCAACCCAAAGAAAAGATTCTCCCTTGTGTAAAGCACAGTATTCCAAGGAGAATGACTGAGAGTGTTTCTGGTTTTATAGCTGCTGAATCCTGAGGATGACCTCTTGCCAGGAAAGATTCGGGACAGTAACCGTTCAACTCTCCTAGCCACCATCCAAGAGCATGGCTACCCAACAATCAACTTGGGAATTGTGGGTGATAAGTAAGTACCACATGTTAGTAAAGATGTCACTTCATATTCATGCGATGCACTTTATGGCATCCATGGGAAAAAGAAATACCAGAGAAAATGTCACTCATTACAAGTGTCACAGTGATGTGACGAGGCACATCTTGGAGAAAGTGTTTCACCCTTTTCATTATAGCAAAAAAATTAGTCCATTCCATTATTAGGATGAATATTTTGGAAAAAAAATTATTTAATGGTGTTTAATTTGTTTTGCATTCTGTTTGTTGAAACAGATAATATATTTCCTGTTGCAAATTGAATTTATTGCTGCAGGATCCTTCCAAGCACTATACTTAAAACACGTAAGGGGAGACAGTTCTACAGCACCTATACTTTTTCCTGGTCAAATAAAGAGAGAAGGAAAGTTTCTCTCAGAATTTATTTTCCATGCCAAATTTAATTCAGAATATAAAATTTTGTCATATGCTGAGTAATTGTCTTTTGAGGAAGGCCCCACTGCTGCATATCGCTCAACATTTCCAAAAATATGTGGAAGAATTTCTATTTTTTTAAAACTTTAGTAGTCCTTACTTTGATTGCCACAGAGTAGCACCCTACTGATCAGTCTTTCTGTTCATCTGACAGCAATTGCTCCTTGTTCCCAGTGGTAGTGAAGTGACATCTCTTGAGAGCTATAGGATAAGTGATTGGAGTGTTCAGTTTTCTGTCCTTCACAAGATTTGTAGTGACTGCCATCCATGGCTTGACTTTCTCACCATTATGTATTTCCTCAATTTATTGAGACCTAGAGGCTTTGAATAGTCTTTCTTACTTTTCAGTTTGGGTATCAAACCAGCTGACAGACTTGGTTTGACAGGGAGTTGTTCAGGTTGTCCTAGTAGGTAATGAAAATTAAAAAAAAAGAAAAAAGGCAGATAAGCAGATGACAAAGTCCCACAGGGACTAAAAGGGAATCCAACCAGGTTACTATTACAGAACAAGTAATTTCAAACCCAGTCTTCCCTAAAGCAGTATTCAATACAAAACATCACTTTTTGACAGAAAAGTGTATGAATGGGCCAGCCACTGCATGGTTTTGCAATAATTAAACTAACCTGCATGGTGGCTGCAGGAAATGCAGTTGAATTTGAGGTACTCATACAGGGAATGTAATATTGCAGTTGTGATCTTAGGGAAGGCAAACTCTTCTGAGGTTACTTTCACTGCATCCAGGTATCCCTCTTTGCTTCTCTAGCCTAGCAAAACACCACTGCAGTTCCAAACAGCAATAAATATCAAGCCCCTCTGCCTATGAATGTTTCCAGTTTCAGGTGGTAATGTCATACAGAGTCTAAACTCATGAGAATGTTCTTTCCAGGAATGGTATCTAAATGTCCTGGATCACCAGAGCTTTCTATACTATAGGGACCTTTTTAAACTTAAAAACATAAGTAGAAAAGTTTTCAAATGAAACTATTATATCCAGAGATCAGGTTCTAGATTTGTGTAGCTAAGAAAAGAGAAAACAGCCACAAAAAGTCTCTTATCTCTTGAGAGTTATCTCTATGAAGTGGGATTGGCAGGAGTTTTCTTCAGCAGAACACTGTAGGTGGAACTTTTTGCCACCTGCAGGAGCAAAAGTACCAGCTACCATTACCAACATTATTGTCAACAACAGCTTAAATCCTGTATTACCAATGGCTTCATCCCATGGAAAAGATGCTTTCCCTGGTAGTCCCCTCTGGAAAAATAAGAGTGTAAAGCTTGTTTGTTCTTTATGGCCTTGTCCTAATCAAATAGGGATAGTCTCAATTTTGCTGTAAAGTCAACGCTATCAAAAGGAGAGTTTAATTTAAGGTCATTGTGCAAAACTGTAGCTATGTACTCCACTGCCTTCAGGAATTGTTTCTGCAACCTTGTAGGCATGGAGAGTATGTGAAGATAAATAATCTTGAAAGCTCTCAGTAATAAATGGCAAACAACTTTAGAATCATAGAATAATTTAGTTTGGAAAAGACTTTAGGATCATCGAGTCCAACCAGCATTGCCAAGTCCACAACTAAACCATGTCCTCAGATACCACATCTACGTGTTCTTTAAATACCTCCAGGGATAGAAACTTCATCACTGCCCTGGACAGCCTGTTTCAATGCTTGATGGCCCTTTCGGAGAAAATTTTTTTCCTGATATCCAATGTAAACCTCCCATGCTGCATCTTGAGGCCATTTCCTCTCTTCCTGTCACAAGTTACTTGGGAGAAGAGACCAATCCCCACCTGGCTACAGCCTTCTTTCAGGTGGTTGTAGAGAGAGATAAGGTCTCCCTTGAGCTTCCTTTTCTCCAGGCTGAACAATTCCAGCTCCCTCAGACACTCCTCATCAGACATGTGCCCCAGATCCTTCAACAGCTTCATTCCTCTTCTTTGGAATGTCTTTCTTCTAGTGAGATTTAAGGCCCAGGAGAACTTTTTGCTTTTCTATATATTTTACAAATATATATTTTATGACCTTTTTTTACTTGTCAGATGCTAGCTGAACACCAGGCAGCAAACAAATATATCAGTCTAAGGAGGTGCCTGCAGCTTTGCTTTCAGTTATGAGAGGTTGATTCTTTCGAATTTTCACTATTAAAATGGTCTCTGAGTCTTGAGATAGTATTACCTTGGCAAAGGTAGTAACAGTTCTTTTCAAATGTTTGGTTTACTGCTTTTTTCTGTTTCGTGCTAACAAAGCAGCTTCTGCAGAGGTAGTTACTTTAGCTCATAGAATAGAAATAATGAGCATTCAATTGCAGAGTGTATTTTGCAGTAAGTTTTCAAAGAATACTTCAGTACTGTTGACTTAGCTAAAAATCTTCTGCACTAGATATCAGGATTCAGTCTTAGCAAGTCTTCTGCCATTCTTCCACACTCACATGCCCAATCCCTATCTTTACAGCAAAATGCATCTGCAGTTCTGTTTCACTCAAAAGGAAAATCTGGTTGTGTAAATCAATTTGATAAGAAGTACAGTGTTATTTCATTAAGTAATAAAGCTAACAGAGTGTTGCCCATGTAAATATTTCAGTACATATCTTTTGGACTAACATGACTGATTTGATGGAGTACTGTGGCACTTGAGCAAATGCAAGAGACTTACCAGAAAGGTGGTACACAGGGTATGATTTTGAGAGTTTAGTTAGCATGTTTGTAGAAGAGAGGAGCAAGCTTTCAAGTGTCTGTTTTATGGTTTACTGAAGGTAAACCATAGATTATGTGTGTTTGTGTGTGCTCATGTATATGTGCATTTTGTATGTATAATATGTATCTAGACATTGAAAACCAGCAAGATTTTATATGCCTGCAATATCTACTGGTGTAGTAAAAATACTGGCAAACATACTTTTCAGAAGGAAAAATTTAAAACTTGTACTTTTTTTTTAATGTATCATGGTATATATTTCTTCTTTCCCATACTTTAGATTGGGTGGGTTTTTTCCTATTTCCTTTTTTTAATACAGTCTTCATGGGGTAAATTTTACTTCATTTTACTGGGAGTATCACTTCCTGTACACCATAAGCACTAATGGAGTTTGAGACAGCAGCTAATAGGGAGCACAGCTGAGTATTACAATTGCTGTAATGGGTCAAGGTTTCTCATAACCATGGAAATCCTCTTCAATCATATTTACAGATCTAATATTCAAGCATAAAAATTTTTTTAGAATAGTATTTGCAAAGACAAACTTAGAGGTAATTCCTATATATCAGCATTTCAGCATACAAGTCGCTCAGAGGTGTTTAGGCAAAAAAAAATAGCTTGTCCAGCTGCTTCAAAGCCCAGGATTGTGATACATGTAAACACAGAGAGTGTGAAAAGATGGGGAAGCACACTGAATGTCTGGGTTTCTGAAGATTTTAAAAATTTTTAAAAGTGCCTTTGCACATTAATCATACGTGAAGTTACATTTTGAACTGACTGCTCAAGTCTGGCTTAGCCTACAGCTGTACTTTCATTTGAAACTAGTATTATATTTCTTTTGAAACCAATATTATGTGTCTTTTGGGAGCATGTTAATGGTTTCTGAGATTGTCACTGTCGTTTCTGTTCTCATAAATTGTATATATTACTCCATATTCAAAATAAAAAACAGCAATTCCAAAACCATAGATAAAGTTTACAGTTGAAATCCTAGAAGAAAGCAATAGGAGAAAAGAACAGAACTGGGAATGTGATACAGCTGAAGTTAGGTCTGGCCAGAAGCCAAGATTTTCTAATTTTGTGTTCTTAGCACGTAAAAGCCAAGCTGTTTGAAAAGCACACATCTCTGAGCAGAAATGGAAGATCCATTTTCATAGCTACTGCAAGCACAAGAAACAAATGCAAAACTAAGGAAAGGAAAAGGCCTTCTGATACTGTTTTTACTATTGTGTCTTACATTTTTCGTCTGAATCTCAGACTCACTTGCTAAAAATTAAAAAAACAACTGGCCAGTTAAAGTTGGTATTCCAATGTACTTTTGAATGTTGCCTCCTAATAACAAGACCAAGTTAAAAAGGCTTGTAATTTCATTTGTTTTGCTTATAGTCTATGAAGTTATTTGTTTTTTTGGAAAGCAATGATTAAAATAAGTTGCATTTCTGATCTGATCTGTAGAAGTCTAATTATAAGGATATTTTTGTGTCTGATTATTTCATTTGTGTTGTTCTTTGTATTCCATTGTTTAAAGTGTACAGTTTAGCCCTAGCAAAATCTGCTGTAGCGTGGGCCTCTGTTTTACAAAGTCATCTTCCATTTTGACAGCTTTTCTTCTATGAGAGATTTCCTTATTAGGCTTGTTAAGGAATTTTGATCATGTATGTAATGAATTCAATTTCCTCTGCTTTTACCTTTGTATCCATGAGTTCATTTCCCCTTCCTGCATTCTTTTCCCTATTTTCTAATTCCCTTATCATTTTTCTGACAGACACGTATAATATTTAGTTGCCTCCAGCAGCATTTTCATTTATGAACCTGTGATTTCAGTGGAGAGAGAAAGAATTTCTCTCCTTAGGAGAAAAATCCAGGAAATTCATATTATTTCCTCACTTGCTTGAAAGGTTTATCTGAATAGTTATTAAATCAGCCATTTGGGAGAGCTTTTCTGCATTAGAAGTGTATGTTTCTTATTTGTTTACCTCTCTTTTTTGACATACTGTTGGACATAGAGCTCCTAAATGACAGGTAAACCTATTAAAAATCACCCTTGCTGTTGTAACAGCATTACTCTGTGATATCCCCAAAATCTAAGCTTTGATAGAGTCTCTTCATATTTAGAATAGAAACTGAAATCTTACTGAAGGATTTAGTCTGCTTCAATTTTAAGTTTGCCATCCCAAAAAAAGGTTTAAATCTTTTGTATTTGTGTGGCTTGTGATGTAATTACTACTATTATAGATGGAACATCTGGAGTGGAGGGAGGAGAGAAGAGAAACTGCTCCAACTCCAAAATTTGTCATGCAATATCAGGCTGAGAGATATCATCATATGAGTTAGAATATGAGTTATGAGCAGAATCCAGGCACAGAATCCTAGTGACTCCCTGCTCCAGCTTAATGCCAGCTTGGGTAAAAGCAAATATACTGTGAACAAAATTAGTAGTGGTAGTAGTATCATTTAACAAATGACTGCAAGAAAATGCTTGTTAGAGAAAAGACCTTACATTAAATGTCACAATATTAGGTTTTGCTTAAGTCACTTCACTTCCAGTTCTGCTCAAAAAACAATGGTGTTATAAATTTTGATCGTAGCCTAATGAATGCAGGGACACAGAGTAATGGTTTGAAGGTGATTCAGATGTGGAGGTCCTCTCCTTCATTGTGCCCTGTCAGGAATATTCTCCTTTTCAAGCAGAAGTGTTTAATACCTGTCACAACAACTCTTGATATTCATTAGGGAAATCTTCAAATAAGTTATCATATTGACAAGTCTTCTCATCTAATGCACATATTCCGAAAACACAAAGGAACGTCTGTGCCAAAACAGAGGTGAAAAAAAACTTGTGAAATGGGACAGTGAAAGTCCCAGCGAGTCTTCTGTACCAGTAGGAAACTACATAGTGTGACAGGTAATAAAATTTCATGCTGTAGAGATGACAGGTGCAAAGCTAATGCACAGCAGTGCATTTTCCTAACTGTGTTCAACACAAGCATGGGCTCCTTCCTGAATTAGCATTTTTAGAATCACAGCTCAGTAGTAGCACATGATAGTAAAGAGCAGATAATAAAGAGGAAAGAATACTTTGAAAATCCTGTCATTGAAAACAGATGGAATCTGTTGGGGGAAAGTAAAAATTAGTACTTTCACGATCTATTTTTGGGGCATAAGTTAACAATTTTAAAAGTACTTGGAGAGATAACTTCTGTTTTCAAGAGAACTCCAGCTTCTAGAGGCCGAAGTATCATTCACTTAAATGACTTTCAACCTTCTTAATGCCTGGAGCATATATAGGAATTTGAGTTCCCAAGTCACTGAGAAATTTTTGAGGCTTGAAATTTTACGAATACCCTAGAAGAAAAAACTGAAAACTAGTAAAGACAGTAGATAAAGAACAGTCAAAGAAGTGGTAAACACTGAAGATGGGTCACTGTGTCAGTGATAGGAATCACAAAACTGGATTAAGTACATTGTTAATACAGCCAAATATGAATTGATATATAGAGGATTAAAAAATATAAGCAAAATTTACAGGATGGAGGTTTATATTCTAAGAAGTAAAGATTTAAGAAAAGATTTGAGAATCATCTAAATACAAGTTCTAGCATATATATATATATAAAAAGCTAATCTCCTATAGAATTAGAAGGTTATTTTTGTCCTTACCTTTGTATTCCCAGGACAAGAACCATTAAATTTCTTAAGTGATTAAAAGATGGACTGTGTACTAAAGTAATACCAGAACTCAGGCTTTTAATAGTTCAGTAGATGTTCTTACAAGATCCCTTGTTACCTTCCAGTAATACTGAGCCACATGGAAAATAAACTGAAAAAAATTTCTATTTCAGCAACGATGCCTGTGTGTTCAAGTTAGACTGCTTTAGAGTGTAAGTAAAGCATAATTTTAACAGTGATAGTAATTAGTTATTAGGAAACAAAATCAAATGCTTTGATATTCATTTCAAAGTGAGATTGGATATTTATTTACAATTCAAACAGAAGCAAGTTCTGGGAGGTTCTCACACTATTCTAAATACTAAATCATTAAAAAAAAATATTTATTTCTCCTGGTTGCAAATAAGTATTATTTCATAGAATTAAATTAATTGTTATGTTATTCTAATGGACAACACATAGTAGAAGTACAAAATCGGAAGACTAGTACCAGCAGAAATTATACAACAGAGCTTAGCATCATGCTGTAAAAGATTTTGGATTTTTGAGACTGCTGTCTGTAATGCTGATGGTTAAACCATAATCTGGGATCATTCGTGAAATCTGAAAGTCTCTTGTGTGTCACTTCATGACACAGGAACTCTCTTTTGAGAAATAAAAATTGACTTTGTTACTCTGGCAGTGAATAGAAGAACAAATGAAGGACTGAAGCCATTTTAGGAAATGGCTTTCTTGGGAAGCCTGTCAGAAAGAAATGGACATCTAAACTTTTAACCTGAATAATTTGAATATTTTTCCATCACTTCCTGTCAACATTAGTGTGCATTCAATCTGACAGACCCTCTTTATGAACTATGAGGAGAAACATGGCATGGATTTACAAGGTGAAAAAAGAGGATTTTAGATTTCATGTTAGCAGTGGCTGTGGGCATCTGTAATGGTAGTGTGGGGACATTGGCCCAGTCTTCTTCTCACATTCCCCAGTCAGACAGGACATGAGTGTGCACAAAAGTGGTCTTTGAAATGCCAGAATGAAGCTGCCTTGTGCAGGATCATCTGGCCATGGATTGGAGGGAGGTTGACTTTGTTGTTGTTAACTGTCCAGCCAGCTGATACCAAGAAATGGCTCAAGAGTCACATAGTGGTGACTGATGACATGGTCCATTTCAATCATGAATATCTGATTTCAGGTTTTTTTAAAAAGTATATTTATAAATCTTCAGATCCAGTGACAATTTTTTTTTTACATTTTACATTTTTCATTTAATTGCCCAACATTTGAGAGTATAAAAACATAATTTCTATTAATTTCATATTTCTGTTACAAAGGACACTATCTAAAAATTGTTTTTTCACAGAAAAACTGACTTGAAAAAATACATGTAAAAGGTAATGCTTTCATAAACTGGGAATTCATAGCAAATCATTAATTGTTTTAAATAAGGTCCTGATAGGAGTAACTTTCTCAGTTTTGGACATTTTTTCTAATCCTGCCTCTTGCGCAGGGTATGAAGCTTCTCATGAATGAAGTGGCATCTTTATTGACTATGGAGTTATAAAATTAGGATAATTACAGCTCTTTCCCCCTTGTAGTTAAGAAGGTGACAGTTATTATGCCTTGACACCTATTTCCTGAATAAGAAGCTAAAAGTGTGAGTAAAAATGTTTTACTGGCCCATCTCCAAATATTTTCCCATTATCTGCGGTCCTCCTTCCAAAACGTGAAGTTGTTTAACACTTCATTTTGCTTTGTTTGGAAGTCAAGAGTAAAGAAGTTTCTCCATAGACACTGCAAGGAAAGATGAGCTATGCTTTGCTGGCATGCCCACTTGAGGCTAAATCCTTCCGTAACTTTACTCTTCATTCCTTGTGAGAAGCCCATCCCAGCAGTAACAGAAAGCTGTTCCCGTGCGCTCCCTTTCTCTCCCGTTGGCTGGCCTTGCAAAGAGGAAGCATTTCCCATGGTGATTTTGACTATCTAGAGCCACCAAGGGGGACACAGCTGGGCACAGAGCTTCCCTTTGACCCCAGGAGACTCTCTCCTTCCCTGGCTCTTTATTATACCCCTTCTGCTTCCTTTACCCTCAGGAAGCCAGATGTTTTTAAAGAAGAAGGGACACAGAGCTTCCAGAACACTGCGGAGACAGGCCTACCAGATTGGTGAGCACTGTTTTTACACCACTTGGGACGTTGAGGCACGTGCATGCTCACAGGCAGGCTCGGCCAGGTGTCTGTCAGGGCAGAGCTTGGAGCACGGATCCAACCAACATTTGCTGTACAGGAGCAGATGGTGTTTTATTCTGGCCATTAAGTAGCACTGCCTTTTCAGTTAAGTTCTTATGCACCAGTGCACTGTAGACTTACATGGCTCCACAACATTGATAAAATGAAAATATTTACACAACTCATTGGTAGCAGCAAACATCTTTATCCATCAAGGCTTTTCCCTTTTAAAAACTGAGCAAATTAAGGAAAAATCCTACTTGAAGATAGTAGCGGAGTCCAGGGAAGTCACTGTTATGGTTCTTCAGTCATAACAGGAGTTGGACTTCAGTGATCTTTGTGGGTGCCTTCCAAATCAGGATGTTCCATAGTCTGTGATACTGCATACTTGGTTTTCCACCACTATGCTGATCATCTCTAAAGCAGGCTAACTGGAACATTTAGGAAACCTCTAAACTATGCACTATGCATTTTTTCCAAAATACGTATGCGATTATATACTACATCTTACTCAGGGAGATGGCTTAATAATATAGAATAATTTTCAGAACTTGCCCTCTAACATAAGCCCAAGGAGCAGGAGTGATGACAGAGGGAGAGTAGACCACCTGTCATTTCCTCCATTAACAAACAGAAAAAATTAGTTGCTATAGTTTCATTCATGTAGGAAATAAAATTAGCTAGAAAAGGAATGAAAATCCTATCAAAGGCTAATACCTGAAAACTTCAGATGTGAGGATCCTCGCTGGGGTAAATGGGCCCATTTTTGTAAGAGAAGGTTGGAGGACTGGGTTATAGCTTAATGTTTGCTTTGCATACTGGAAAACAAATTGCTGTTCTCATGACTGAGTCAATGTGCCATATCCTTAGCTTTCACAAAGCTGTTTCTTGTTCAGCAGTTAGTTATCCATGCTGAAGCCAGGTTGTTATAAATCTAGGTTTTCCTCACATAATGGACTGAAGAGATCAACCCACTGGAACCTTTTGCTTTACTGCACATCCAAAAAAAGCTTAATTTATGAGAATCTACAGTATTTAAAACAAATTAATGTGAAGATCATGATACAGATTGTCGGCTTTATTTGA
This sequence comes from Phainopepla nitens, assembly GCA_013400175.1. Classification (NCBI taxonomy): domain Eukaryota; kingdom Metazoa; phylum Chordata; class Aves; order Passeriformes; family Bombycillidae; genus Phainopepla; species Phainopepla nitens. The sequence goes on from VXBQ01004798.1 coordinate 257,308, forward strand.
AATTACTTAAAATTGCTTACTATCAGCAGGTGATGGACTTGGAATTCCTCATACAAGTCAGTTGACACCTCATTGCTACTGCATAAAATATTGAATGAGCCTTTGGTCTCTTCTAAGCAGTGTGAGGGGAAGCACCGACAAAAACCAGCCCCTAGAATAAGTCTTCCTACCCAAAGCATAAGCAATAAAAAATGCTTCTGCTTTCAGAGCAGGAGAAAAGGCAATGGGCATTTTGTTATGTTAAAAAGATCTTTGTGCTTGAAGAGATATGGTCCGGTATTGTAGAGACAAATGAAGTTCTAGTTTCTTCCACTAACTAGCAGATGTCAAAAAAATTAAGTTGTTGATCTCAAACAGGATAAGTTTCTCAGTTCCTTCTCTTCACTTATATCTAACACTGTAGTTTCCTCTTATTGGGGAATTTGTATTTTTTTTAGTAAACAAAAATAAATGTCATATTTCATTTGACATTTTCTAAAAAATAGCTATTTGTTTTAGGACACAGCTGATGACAGAGAATTTTAAAATTGTCTCTGACCTGTGGCTTCCAAATAATTTTTGTTCTGGAGACAGACATTTTTCCAAGCAATTAAGTTATGGTTCTGTAAAGGGTGGAGCTTCTTAGAGAAAGCCTTCATTTTGAGGCATTGCTTTTAGGGACTGCATTTCTACCTATCCTAGAGATATCCATACTGTAGATCAATAGCAGTTACACCAGTTTACAGGGGGGATGAAATTACTTTAAATTCCTTTTAATTTTTTTTTAATTTTTTTTTTAATTTTAAAATTTAAAATTGAAGATAAATTAAAATGAAAAGATAAGAAATTCTGTGGTAACAATGCCATTTCACCATGTGTCAGATTTGGTGATATTATTTGCTATATCTAAACAACTGGCACTAATTACATCCATCATATATTTTACTTTCAGTTGTGTCAGTATAAGCCAATTCTCATTTCATGAGTGTTCTCATTGGAATAATTGCAGAACCACAGTTGCCCCTCAGACTCACCAGTGCACTGACATCTTTACTGATGGGCAATGTCTTTGGCATTGATTATTATATTGTGTGGTGTAATCTTCAGTCATATTATTTCAGCCTGGCTAAAACTGTTGAATATTTTCTATTCCAAAAGTGAAAACTTTTCAGTGAATCCATATTGACTCACTTATTTTGTAACAAGGAAGATAAAATAAAAATCTTTACTGGTGTAATCTCATCCAATTTCTTAGAAAAACTAATGGATTTCTGGTAGGTGCACTGATAAGGTTCATTAGCTTCAGCCAGCAAAAATAGCCAGGGATAGTTTTTTAATTAGTGGAACCCAGCAGTTCTCAGGCTGCTTCTTACACTCAGAGGACACACACTATACTGGATTTAGAGTGGATTAAGTGCTCACCAGTTAGTACAATGGCACAGCACCTGAAGACAGCTGTTATCAAAGCTTCAGTCCTGTTTGTTCAGCATTTATGGAAAAAATTACAATTCACACTGAAATGCTTGCAGATGAATGTACACAAGCAGCAGACAAGGATGTGATTGAGGACCTTTCATGCAGCAATGTGCCTGTAGTACATAAGCACCTGGCTTCTATGCATGAGACTTTTCCCTGTAGCACTCCCATGGCTATCTGCCTTTCTGACCTCTCTGATCTTTTGTCATGCTGGCATATATACAAGTGGGAGTTTTCTGAAGCATGTCAGGGAAACAGTGGAGGAAAATATATTATCATCCTGATACAGAAAAAACACTGAAGGCATTAGACAGCACTTATGATTACTTCAGCCAAAAAGTTGAAGACCTCTAATAGAAGGCCTCTAACCAAAATCCCTACAAGTTCATAAATTTAACATGAAAAAGAATACTGTGCAAAATAATGTTCGTATTTGCAGCAGCAGCAATTAAAGGAACAGCAGAAAGTACCAAAGACAGATTCTTTTATATTGCTGTCAGATAGACAAAACTTACATAGTCATGTTGAACAAGCCAAAAGCTGCTGTAATTATTCCAGCTTTCCTCACAAGCTGGCCTATTTTCCTACGGAAAACATATTGCATCTGTTCAGAGTGATCCAGGGAAATACCACAGAAGGCAGAAGGAAGATACATTATGAGAACATGATGAAATAGACTTGAGGATTTTGAAACAAATACAGTTTTAGAAGTGTGTCCATATGTTACTACATACACCATCAAAACTGGATTTTATTCTGCTTTCAAAAACCGTACTAGTCAAAACACAGAATTCCTATTACCATCAAATAGTCATTCATTGAATTACATTTGTTGAAATGTATTCATCAATTTACATTCAATATTATATTTTACAGAAGGTAGATTTTAATTGGCTAAAAATAATGACATCTATGCACCATTCTGCATCCTGCAAATTACTGATATGCAAAGTACTCCTCCTGGCCATGAGGTGAGAAGTGGGTGACAGACTTTGTCTTTATGCCTCGCAGCATTCATCTATTCATTTTGAAATCTGTCACCTCAGCTGAATGAACAGTTAAAAAATGAGAGTTAATCATAAAAGATCAAATCCATATCCCGTCTTTCCTCAAGAAGAAATGTCACTGAGCTTGATGAGATGTCTGAGTACAAGTAGTCTGTTGGTTTATTGACGGAAATTTTAATTTGGTACATTCTTTTTATTTTGGAGGTGGAACTAGAAGTTTGACTGGGATCTTTGCATGCAAGGGGGATTTCTAGTAGGTCTTTGTACCTCAGTTAAACCTGTTCTTCTGGAACATCTGTTTAGCCGATAAGAGACTTCCTAAGATGCAAAAGTAGTACAAACCACTGTTGCCAGTCTGTGGGAGCATATCCAGAATGTGCTAAGCTCAGGGCACATCCAGACTTTTGAAGTTTACAGTCAACTACTGTAGTTTAGAGAGCAGCTGGGCTACTTTGGTGTTTAGCATGATTGTGTAGGATCACTGCTAAGCAGTTCCATTTTCACTGTGTGTCCAGGAATCTGCAGCTCCTCAGAATTTGTGAAGAATCGTGTTTTGGCATATAACTGAAATACTTGAGATACTTTCAAATGAAGTAAAACAGTAGGCAAGAAAGGTTGGCCAGCTCTGCTTTTGAACTCACAATAGACACTTGTGCATGCATCTGGTGCATTATGGTGCATGTGTATCTTTCTGTATCTGTGTCCAGTATCTTTGTAAAGCACACAGGATTAAGGTGCTGACTGTGATGGTGCATGCACACATTTTGTAAGTACAGGTTACCAGAAGACCTGAGTTTTAAAAGCCCAGGCTGCTGCGTAGAGAAATACAACCACAAGTGTTTCTGTTAGTCACCCAATAGTAACAGCTGTATATGGCAATGGTCAGCAAGGACTGGAAGTGACTGTCAGGTGATGAGGTTACATTGAGTGAACGAGACTCCTGTGGCAAAGAACGTGGTGGAAACAGTCCTGGATATCAGTAATGAGCTGTGGGTTTTGTACTGTAACAATGGCTTTATAAGTCAGTCCTAACTAAAAGTTCCAGTTCAGTTTTAACTGGGATCACTCATTTCATTGCAGAGGGGTAGGTGATTTTTTGAACATTTGTTGTTATTTGTTTTCTATATTCAATTATAAAACGGAGTGGTTTAATTGCATGTATCAAAATGCTGCTGTTAAGGGTTGTATCACAGAAAAAACTGACAGATTGGTAATTAATGACAGTGAAGCACAACAATAGGATCAACAAAAGTGAATTAACATGTGTTGATTTCTATATGAAAGAGAAAATTACACTGTAATTTAGGGTACTTCCAACTGGCACTTAAAACACAGAGAATTCTTTGGTCTTGACTGTAATGTAGCTATTTCTTTTGAGAGTGGAAAGGAGAAAATTTACATGCCTGATGTCTGTTTTAATGAGGCTTGCATCATTTTCTTGTTCAAGCTCTTGAGCTTTCTTGTATATCTTTTCAGTTCAAAGACAGCTCACTTGACAGCTCAAGTGTTGAATAAGTTTTCCACAAACTAACTTTGATAACAAGAATTTTTCATGAATCCAGAAGGTGTTCCTGCTGTGCTGCCATCATGCAAGTCCTCTCTTCAAATCAGTGAAAGCAAGTGCCAGCTGCAATGTCACACGTCTGCTTACGGGATGCTTGCTGCTGCCATTCTACGATAGTTACCCTCCAACTAATTCCAGATTGTACTGCTTATTCTGTTCCACAAAACTGAACCAGAAGGGTCTGGAATCCAGACAGTAGAGTAGATACTCTGTTTATCAGACTGACAGAATTCGCAGAGCATATAAAAATATACTTAAAAATACATGACTCTTTATGCAAATCACTATGCACCTTCAGAAATGTGTGTACAATACACATAATATTTGTGCAGACACAATCTGCTCCACATGTTGAGACAAAGTTTGGATTTGTTCTTTATGTATCTGAATAATTTCATAAACTGTATGCAGTCCTCAAATTTTCTTCAAGATGTGATCTGAAATATATCTGAGTATAACTTTTTTAATAAGTTGCACCATGTTAGAAAAGCACGCTCCCTTTTTGTGCACAATGTCATTCTGACTTTGAAAATCACCAAATGAAACAGAGTAATTTTGCCATCTGTAAATTAGACTTCCCATCAAAATCTACTTTACATGGATTAAGTTATTCACCATTATATTTGACTACCTGTTACAGTTTTGTCCATGAAGGAAAAAAATCCAAGAACAGCAGTTTGACAAGATATTTTAAAGGATTTATTGTAGTAAATTAGATCATTAATCTAGCTAATCTGGTATCCTGCCCTGCATCAGCATATAGCTTCTGATTTGGACCTGCTCAGACAGTGAGTGTTATATCTCAGCTTCATGGCAATTTGTCACGTGCATTTTAAAACAATCGTGTCATCCTATACTCAGATGCCAAAGTTTTCTTGTCTATTCTTTCAGAATTTAATAGCATTCATTATTTATTCCCTTTTTTAAAATTTCCTTTTTCAATCTACAGGAGCAGCTGCTTACTGTTACACAACACATGAAACAATTAGTATCTTGTTATCTGATTATATCAGCTCAGTGTTAATATGCAATTTGAGTAATAGCTCTCTGCATTAAATCCACTAAAGTCAAGGGAAATGTTCACTACAGTGTTGATTGAAGACTGCAACAGGTGACTTCTCTGAGGAGTGTTTGGTGCTAATTGCAGAGTCATGGAAGTACTAGCCTTAAGTACAACATTAGGTTAAGCAGACCTGAGTGACAAAAGGAAGTCTGCCAAAAATGTCAAAAAAAGAGATATTTTCTCCTTTTTTTTCTCCTGTCTCCTTTTTTCAGAATAAAAACCAAACTAATATAATCCTTCTGTTTATTGCAACAATTTCTATCACATCTCTCCTTTTGAAAGAATTAAATTAATTTTGTAACTATGTTAAAGATGCTATGCAGTGCTATTGGCTGGATAAGTTTTAGTGGTAGAATTTTTTAATGCCTTGCACTATACAGATGGTAAAGAAAAGAATTTTAAAATGATGAAGAAAAGTATATTATACAGATCATTCTACTGCAAATTCTAAAAATGCACAAAGTCCACTAATATTCAGCTTTTTACATAACAAAATAAAAATACCTGAATGATGAACTAGTCCAGTGGTATACTGCCCTCATAAGGAAGGATGTGAATTGAGTCCTCACCTGGTTGAGTTTCGGTTTATTTGGAGGGGGAGGGGGTTTATTGATTTTTTTTCCTTTGTTAAGTGATTTAATATATATATACAAACACATATATATATATTCCATATATAAGTAGCTGCATTTCCATTTTATTTAACTTTAACAACTGTTAAATATATACTTGTTTGCTTTTTAGTATTCCTTCCATTATTCTCAAACCACAACCAAAAGCAAGCCCACTTCATTATCCAGAATTAGCATGTCCCCAGACAGGTAGTCTTGCTACCTATGAATAACTTTTAAATAATTAAACAAGATAAAATGAAACAGCCTGGAGCAAGCTTCAGATAAGGTCCTCAGCTCCATCACAACCTAATGAGAAAAATGTACTGAGAGCACTCTTAGGCTGGTGATAGTGGCAAATGTCTGACTGCCGAACCTCAGGAATGCCAGTATCGACCTATGTAATGAATATGTATTCCTTGCTGCATTCCAAGCAGCCTCATTGGCAAGGATTAAGGATTACTTTGATCTTGAGAGACTTTTCCGATTACAAACTCTATAATAACCTTAAACAATATCTTATTACATACAGATACTACTTAGATGATCAATACGAGACAATTGGTTTTGAAGAAGCAGCCAACAGCAGACTTGCTTCTTTCTGGTTTCCTTCAGTGACTAGTGAAGACTTGTACTGGGTTTTGTTGAAAATGATCCGGAGATTTCAGAAGGGGCAGCTGATAAAATGTCTCAGTTTCCTAAAGAACAAAGGAGATGGTTTTGCTTGAGCCATTTATTTTCTCCCAAAGAAAGCAGTTGAGGCACTCTTTGTAGGCCATTAAGAGTATCCAAGATACCCAGTACCCTAAACAATAGTCACAATGGCATGTCACAACACTGCAGCCACTATATCCTTTAAAAAGGGGGTAGTGTATATTTCTGTCTTATTGATTGCAGTCTACAGCAGTCTGTCCCTTCTTTCTGCTGTATCTTGTTGCTTAGCTCTTACCAAGCAATCTGACCCTAGAGGGGCATGTAATTCAACAGAGATAATAAAGTTGTGCACGGTGACACCAAAGAACATGGTGCTTCAGTCACTGGACATTGTGAAGAAAGTCTTGAGTCTTTCTGCCTGTAAGGCATAACCAGGGTAGAGGACACCTGAGGGCTGTCTGGTGAGATGAGGCATGTCCAAGGTTGCATGCACTGAGCTATTTACTCAGTGAGGGAGAGCGGTCATTCTTGTGTCACATAAATTGTAGTGCACACAGCACCATGTCATGCTAACTGCTGCTTATATTTCACTGAACCATGGGCAAAGAAAGGATGCTCAGAGGAAAGAATTTTCCTTTCTGAGATATTTGGAAACACACAGTTTCTGCTAGTCTCTGAAAGGTCAACTAGAACTTGCGTAACATTCCTAATTTTTGTATTTTCAACTCAAACTCCAAAATTACTGCTGTAGTTCTACTTTTGGATTAAATACGGCCAAAGCTCCCAAAGGATAGCCCTCATGCCATTTTCAACCTGCATTCATCACCCACAATGGCATTTTGTAGTTGTAGTGTGGTATTTACCTGAGGTGCTGTATTCCAGGTGAAGGCCTTCATACAGTCACTAGCATTATTGCCCGTTCTTTCAATGGCATTCTAAGTAGGAACAGCCTCCCATGAAAAACTTTCAGGATCATTCAAGTGAAAACATACTGTTGAAGAAGCCATACATACAGTCGTAGCAACTGGTCAACTTCTGGTCAGTTCACAAATGTTAAATGCAAAGTATGAGTTTAATATATTGGAAGTTGGTTTTGATTCCCTTGGACCTGTGTGAGTTGTGTTACTGAGTTTCTCCACTGCATGCCTTGAAGCTCTGTATTAGCATCAGTACTGCTCTTAATGCTTGCTTCAAAGTTTCCAGTTTAGATCTAAAATGGAAAGAAAAGGGTTAGGATTCCAATGTCCTTCCCAGTTATACTCTTTGTATGGAAGCATATCATAGCTCCCATTACGCTGTTTCTCATGAAGGTGAATAGACCTTTTAACAGGATAATTGTGTTTTTGCAAGCTGAAGTGGATATGTACAGGGGGCTTTGCTGCAGAGCCCTCTAACAGAGAAGAGAAACAAAGGATTTATTCCCACTCTTCACTGATCAAAGTTTGATGTGGAGCCTCACCCCCATTTCTGCACACATCAGATAAACTAGCCAGGTGGTATTGCAGCTTGCTTGGTGGTCAGTAATTTTCATGTATCAGGTGCCTTTAGATATCTCTATCAGTTCATCTAAGTCACAGTTTGTATTACTACCTACTGTGCCAATTGCATACTCTTAGACACTTGTTAGAATTCTTCAGTCCCAGTCTAAAGTATCCCACTGTTCCTGTTGCAAAGCTCAGACAGAAAGGTGCCAAACAGTGTGGCATTCACTTAATGAGATTGCAGTTCTTGATTTGAATTGAACAGTGTGGAATCTTAATATGGAAAAGAGCTTGTATGATTCTTTTAAAACACATATGCATATGCATCTGTATGTGTGTACACAGACTTATATTGTAACTCATAATAATTCCATGCCAATAATCTGCTTGCCTGTTCTTTCCTGTAGCCCAGATGATTTACTGAATGCACTGAATGAGGGTATCAGCCGTGCTGATGTGATCATTACATCAGGAGGTGTATCTATGGGGGAAAAGGTATGCAAAATTTGACTTCCTACAATATATGTAAGAATTTCAAACCAGAGTCTGTCATCCAAGCTACTACCTTTGTATTAATGTTCATTTAAAAGGGGCCTTACTTTTGTTGGAACACTTACATGTGAATTACTTAAGAAAAGTCTTCAAAGCTCATTCCCTTTGTTCTTGTTTCTGTACTATAGTTGACATAGTGCAACAGAGAAGCTTTTAATTCTTGATGTGAGTGATTTACAAATGTGTTTTTATGTAAGGAATGATTTTTGTAGATGAGGAAGGTGCTGGGTTAATAGCACATGAAGACAACAGACTTTATTTTTAGAGCAGGTAAAATGTAGATAGAATTAAGGCACTTTTAAAGTACTTTGAAAGGCAACCTGAGTATATATTTAACATTTTTTTACTCAGCACATCTGTTTCCTGAATGTGCCAAAGCTCTATCTGTTACAAAAATAATTTTAGCACATTTTGTGCCTGATAGTCCTACAGACAATACATATGACACCCAGTGAGCTGATATATTTGCCTTTTGAATCATTAACAGAATTGTTGATTGAGTTCCTGTTGATTATCCCTGTGCCAAAACCATCAAAGAAAATAGGGATACACAGATGCTGGTGGGGCATAGATGAACCTGCAGGACATTTATTAATCATGACTTATGCGAAGGAAAACTCAAATTACTTTTTGATCCCAGGCTGAATCTGTGAGTTTGGCAGGTAAAAGAAACATCTTTTATACCTAACAGATACTAAAGACATTAGTCATTAGGAGGTGGGACACATGAGTGCTGGTTTTGTTTACTTTTCTGAGTAGAAATCATATAGTTTGATACATCATGAAAATGGATCAATAATTAAACCAGTGCAAATAACTTCCAATTACTCCCATTGTCTCCAGTATGCCTAGAAAAATAATCAAGGATGAATACTGGTCTTTAAATTGGGAATGTGGCAACATAATGCAGACACAGTAACACTGAGAAGTGGCTGGACTGCTGAATGGTCTGACAGACATTCAGACCTTCAGCTCATTTTTCCCCAGTCTGAATTTGAGGCAACAGCCTTAAGTTAGGCTCTACATTCCTCTGATACTGAGCTTTCTACAGTTTTAATGAAATAGCTGTGAACATCCAAATAATAAACAGAAAGCAAAAAAGGGGTTAATGCAATTAATAATTGAGAATTAATGCCTGGCTTAAATGAGCTGCTGCTTTCCAAGTATTTGAGCACTCGCATGCACAAAAAGAAGGGCTAACTGCCAGGGAGTTTCAGATTTACTGCTTTCAAGGTCTGTCTTCACAGATGACTGTTACAGCCTGTGTCTTTGGCCTCACTAAACACAACAGATAGGGCACTACATCTTTAGGCACAGCAATGGTCAATAAAGATTAAACAAGTAATTCCATTTGTTTTAATAACTGGATCATTCATGTTTACGCAAAATCATTTAACTTGAACTCCTTCACAAGCCATCCACAGTTTTTTTCTTTCTAAGGAATGTTAAACACAACCACTGTGAATTAGACCATTAGACCCAAGAAATTACAATTATTACAATATCCTGGAAAACTATGATTTCTACAGTACAGTATTTATTTCAAAAGTCGTAGGAGATCTCTAAATCTACAACTAGATAGCATCCATGGCAAAATTTAAAAATTTGATCATTTAAAGTCTTAACTTTGAATCGTAAAGTTTTTTTCCATCTTTGACATAGAGAATGTTTTAGTAGTAGGTATTTGTGGAGTGCTCTAAGATTCTGATGCTGCAGATGAATTTTAAGAAAATATGTGTTCTCATGGAGTCAGGTTTGGCACTTAAATGAGTCTATTCTTTACTTCTTCTTTTCCAAAATACTTTCTTTCAAATACTGGAAAATCCCAACTGGGCTGCAGCATTTTCTCGATACGCAAATTTTCATCTTCACTTAATCTTAATTAATTGCTTTCAATGCTTAGATGATGTAAAGCCACTTTGATGTTACTTAATTTATTTTTTTTTTTTAATTTAACAGGACTATCTTAAACAGGTGCTGGATATTGATCTTCACGCACAGATTCACTTTGGCAGAGTTTTTATGAAACCTGGGTAAGAAATCTTTCTGCTTAGGCATCATAGATGTAGGCTACATTGGGCCGAATATCCTAATGAAGTGCTTCAGTAGATTTAATTTTTCCAAATATACTATAAACCACAGGATAGATATATGTGGGAAAATCACCAAAATCAATGCTCTTCAGATTAGTCATCATCTTTATGGATGAAATTAACTGGAACAGAGAAATTATTTTTTATCAGACAGAGATATTTCTCTGATAACTGTTGCAAATCAGGTTTGAGGACTGGTAGGAAACCAGCATGGTAACATTGCCACAGCCTTCAGTGTGATCACAGAGCTCGCATTGACATTACCATAAAGTAACCAGGAAATATAAGGACATTAAATGGACAGTTTGCTTAAAGAGTATCTCATTTCACTTCAAAATTTGCATAAATTATAATCCTACAAGCAGTTCCTCAAGAGAGATGGAATGACGGTTAATTTAGAAAGCTTTGTCTAATTGGCATATTGAGCATAGTAATTTTAAAGTAAGCAGAGTCTTTTATGTGTTATTTTGCCCCAGAAAACTGTTTCAGCATTGCTTTTCTGTGCTGTGGCACTGCCCATCAGTGGGTCTGGAAATGTGCTCTGCAGAGAGAATGAAAATCACACATGTTGAAAACAAAGAGTTCCCTTTTCTTCACAGTACAAGAGCAGAAAGATATCTGCACCTCTGCCTCACTCCCTATGGAGGGCAGTTTGTTGGCAAGCTGGGTCAGAATGGTCCAGCTACACAAGATCAAGCACAGCTTTGCATAATGATTCCCTCCAGCCCAGAACTGTTGTCACGGAGCAGAGCTGCAAGTGGGTGTTTGCTGTGAACACAGACAAATACTTCTACTGTCTCTGTGCACAGTCTGGTAAAGAGCTGCGTGTGGGCTTGGTGCTTGTGCTGCTCCTACCACCACCTCCCTTCCACAAAAGGGATGACTGAGCTAAAAGCTTGTTTTTTCCCATGGTGGATGTAGCCCAGGCATGGAAATCGCTCACTGCTTCTGTCATACTGCTACAACCGGTGTAGGGCAGTCCCAGAAGCAGAATCTGCACTCCACTCTCTGCTGCTGACAAGAATGGATAACTCAGTTTAGAGAATTCAGAGTATGAAATCCTGGTTTGGGCTTACTTGTAAGCAAACATAATTTTTCCTTCTGGTGAGTCCTCTGTAGACCTGCAGCAATAAACTTTTAATAACTAGCTGAAAAAACTTCAAGAAATGTGATTTTTCCCTAAATGTTCCTTTTCATTTTATGCCACAAGAAAGCTATTTCTTATTGCTACCAAAACATTTGCTCATCTGTTCTTACTGAGAATGTAAGCACTCTCTTTTTCATTAGCTGTAGTGCAATAGCAAATATTGTATCTTGGGTTTTATTAACTGCATCTTAAAAGATTGTAGATTGTGCTTACTATATTGGGAAAAAATCCCTTGACTAAGTTCCAAGAGTGAAGTCAGAATTTTTTGTATGCCTGTATTTGATGTGCTTCATGAGTGCAAGGTGGCACCTGGGATTTACCATCCCTCCACTTGGTCTGAAAGTTGCTGAGCTCATGTAAGGTTATCTTGTCTAGCTGCACTGACAGAAGGAAGTACTGGAAGATTGAACCAATGATGATTTTGAAATGTCATACAAGAATTTAATGTTTCCAGAAAACATTAATTAGCAATTCAATTTTTTGTCCATTGGTTTGTGCAATGGTTATAACAGTTCTCCAACCAACTATGTCTGGCACATAGTTCCTGTCATGTTAGAGGCATTTTAAAACAGGAATGTCAAACACTAACTTCCTCTAAGGAAGGTAAAACTTCCCTTAAGGTAAAATAGGATATTGATGAGATATCAGATACAAAACTAGGTGAGACAATAGTGATCAAAGTGCAGCAAATCTCCGAAGTTGCAAACTGTCATCTGCTGCCCAAGGGGTAGTGGTCAGCTGAAGATAAAGCCAAGGAAACCAGCCTAATTATTGCTCCAATAAGCTGTAATTTCTAAGGTTTGAAAGGATTATATTAACAAAGAATTCTTTTTTCATGGATGAGGCCCTTTTCTTTGCCAGAAAAGAAATTTGAACTGTCACATTACTGTCCTATTTATGTAATGGTAATAGCCCTCACAGCAAGTCACCAAAGATCATTGAGCAGCTCTGAAAGGCAGAGAGAGCTCTTCACTGATGGACCAGGGTGTCACCTGGCTGCAGCTTTGCCTGTGTATCTGAATTCATTCATCTGCAGACTAGCTAGCATTTGCTGCTCAGAAATACTGCTCCCTTCTCAGTACTGCTGTAGAGACTGGAATCAGAGAATTAGAGTCACCAATGTTGTAAAAAATTGGAAACCCTTATATGAAAAACAAATACAGCTCTGTAATTGCATAATTCCAGTATGACTTCATTGTTAATTGGCTTCTAGAATGAAGACAAGATTTAGATTTTTGACTACTAGTTCATTTCCTTTTAGATATTTCCTCTCCCCAAATTTTTTGTACTTAGAACTTCAGAGTTGAATTTCAAGAAAAATTATTCTGTCACCACAAAGAGAGGATTATACCTCCAGTATGGAATAAGCAGCAGGTGCTAATGAATTGCTGAGAGAGCAATGTCCTGTTTTGTTTTCTTTTATTTTCCAAATGTTTAAAATAATACAATAATGTTCAGTGAAATTCTAATGCAGATATTAAATAACTTTCTTTCTCCATAGCCTGCCAACAACTTTTGCAACTCTGGATATTGACGGTGTAAGAAAAATAATCTTTGCGCTCCCAGGTAAGGTGTTTTGTGGATTACTTTTTTTGTCGCTGTGCTTAGATGACAGACATGAAACAGAATACTGACACTTCACAACACCTGTGGCTGGTGTTGGCCCTAAGGAAGGTACCTGTAAGATTTTCTCAGAAATTTCCAGAAGAGATGCACTTACAGGGATGTGCTAAGGAGTTCTTTTTTGTCCCTGTCCTGAGAATTTTCTGGTCTTAAAATTTCTTCCATCCAACAATTTCCTTACGTTTTTCACAGGGGTGCTTTTTCCTACATCTCCCTACACCTTCACCATAAATATCCCGTGGGTGTAAATCAGTGCATCCATTCTGGCATACTGAAAATGGAGATAAAAATGAGGGCGTGCCAAGGAACATGTCACGGAATATTTTTTTTATCATGCTCATGCTGTGGAACCAAAAGAGGGCAGCACGGCTGCACCGCTGCCAGCTGTGTGCCCTGGGAAAGCATTCCTTCAGAATAAACATTTGCTTATGGATTCCTGTCCTCCTGAATGAGGAGGAATTTATTTTATTCTTACTGCTGGCTTTCCATGAATTTTGACTATACAAAGAGCCCTGTTCTTGATAAGCTGGTGGTGTTCAGATGTATCTCTGGTTCTTCTACCCTCTCTTGCTTTAGTTGCTGCAGTACATTTTATTTCAGGGGAGAGATCAGTGGAGCATCAATCTCATTATAATATTTATTTTAAAACTGTTGTCTAGGGAAGTCCAGATATGTAAGACAGTAGTGATGTGTCTGACAGGTAGTAATACACTTCTCTTGTGCATCAGCAGAAAACATATAAATCTGTAGGATTCTCCTCAGAACTTGTCCTAAAGCATTTTGCTACTCTATCAGGGAATTGAAAGTTATTTTTCCCTTGGTGTCTGGGAACCATTAGTCACAAATAAAGAGCCCTGTGAGGGTAGAGCCAATAACTATGCACAGTTAACTCTGCTCCAGCCCCAGACAAATGTAGGCATAGGACAAAGGTCACAGAAGGCAAATGAGAGGCAAATGGTGGGGCCTGAGGAACATGGGGCAGTTCTGGTCGGAGCAGGACCTCAGCACACATCATCCAGAGTGTGGCTTTCAGCAGGTGTGCTTGCCACATGCCCCTTGCCACACGGCACTGCAGTCTGTACCATGTGCAGTACATAGCGTGGAAAGCTCTATAGAGTCCTTTAAAATGAAATTGCTATAAACACGTAAGTTCACTTGTAGCATTTCAGAGTAAACCAAGAGGGCATCACAACCTACTGTTCTTTGTCCTACAGGCAATCCTGTGTCAGCTGTCGTCACCTGCAATCTCTTTGTTGTTCCTGCACTGAGGAAAATGCAGGGTATCCTAGATCCTCGGCCCACCATCATCAAAGCTAGGGTAAGAAGCTTGTCCTCTATTTAAAAATTCTCTCAAGATGTTGAAGCACAGCTCTTTGGGCTCTGAAGGACTGTTGCATTTGTGGAATCTGAGCCCTAGACTAGTTCTGGCAGTGGAAGGACGTTCACACAAATAGAGGCACATTCTCAGTCTCTGTTAATGGTAATATTCAGTCGCATAATTTTTTAGAGTTAGATGGCCATCTAATGGAGCAAGATATACAGATGCAGAGGCAGCCATTTGCCAGTCAGGCAGGAAGGACACTCTCCTGTTTAAAAAAGACATTTGTTTTAGGCTGTGGTAAAAAATGCAGAGTAATCTGTGAATATCTAGAGTTGGATAGTTCTGTATTAGAAACAGAAAATACAAACTTTAAAGCCTTTTTGTTGAGTTATTTTTATAAGAAACCCACATGACCCCCACCCTAAGCAATATAAATTCCTTAAACTCTTCTCACTTTTCTAATAAATCATGGATGGTGTAACTCTATTTAATATAGATTCAAGGCATGTTATTATAATGTCTTTTTCTTCTTCTGTTTTTGATTCAAATAAAATACCAAGGAATCTATCACCTTTTGTAGATTTCTTAGTGTTCCTGGCTATGCGCTTTTCTCTTACAGCTTATCCCATGTCTCTCTTTTGCCTGTCCTCAAGCATCCAGATTTTATCTCACAGCTAAAATATTATAAAAGAGAGAGCAATTTGCGGTGACTTTGACTTTTGCATGTATTTTTCATTATGAGCCATCCCCTGTATGTCTTTTCATTTCAAAGATTGGCCATTTTCCTTTTGTCAGAGCTAACAGGATTTTCAATGCAAATAACATTTTTATCTTTATGCAATGTAATCTAAAGACACCAGGCTTTTTTTCTAGAGAAATGCTATCTGTAAACTCTAAGTAAAGGAACAGCTTTGGAATATTCCACTTAATGCATGTAGACTCCTTCAGACACTTTTATATTATAATATCCCAGTTGTATTTCCTTAAATAGTGCAGTCTCTGTCTTCTACAGCTTTTAATCTTGCACTAGACACCATCTGACCTCAAAAAGCAAGTTTTTGAAATGACTGTTTTTAAGGAAAAACTATTGAGCAGATTATTCCGTTATCTTAGACAGTGCAATGTGAATGCACGACACGTTCATCCTTTCTTTTTAATCCTACAGTTATCATGTGATGTAAAATTGGACCCCCGCCCAGAATATCATCGGTGCATTCTGACTTGGCATCACCAAGAACCACTACCTTGGGCACAGAGTACAGGTCAGTGCCAGTCACACAGACTGACAGACACACAGCCTTGCCTTCCCACAGATGTGTCTGGAACAACCAAGAGTGTGCACATGTTTTTTTTCATAGAACCTTCTTTATGCTGACTGATTTGCTGACACACTTGTGCATACATACACATACATTAGTAGAAAATTCAGGGCTGATATGACTTGTCAATTTAACCATTAAAACATCCTCTATTTGAATAATCTGCCTTAATACACACACACACTACACCTGTATGCTTGCATATGTGCACACATTCCTTTTTATAAACATCCACTAAGCTTACTTGCAGTTAGGCCCATTTGCTTCCTTTTGCTGTTGTGTATATACTAAACAAACACAAGCTGGTGGAGAGGTAGGAGCAATACAAATAAAAGAAATGTGATTTTAGCTGAACTGAAAAAGTAGGAAAGATAGCAGAGGCTCTAGGTGTTCTCTTAAAGCAGACTAAGGACTTATTAGTCATGTTTGCCACCTAGGAATACTTCTGGATACACAGCTGCAGTTGAGGTAAACACTGTATTTGTATACTGGTTTAGCTATATACTGCTGGAAAGCTGACTGTGGCACTTTTGCAAGAGATTTAGGTCTTTAAACAACTAATTGTCTTTTTGCTACATCCAAATTGTTCAACAAAAAGCACTATATATGAGTCTCCAGAGGGAAAATATTAGTTCAGTTCTGGCCCCTCAGTACAAGAAAGTCATTGAGGTGCTGGACAATATCCAGAGAAGGGCAATGAACCTGGTCAAGGGTTTGGAGAGCAAGTTCTATGAGGTGTGGCTGAGGGAGCTTTGGGGTGTTTAGCCTGGAGAAAAGGAGAATCACCAGATTGCATTATCATTCTCTACAACCACCTGAAAGGAGGCTGTAGCCAGGTGAGGGTTAGTCTCTTTTCCCAGGCAGCAACTGACAGGACAAGAGGAAATGGCCTCAAGCTGCAGCAGTGGAGGCTCACGTTGGACATCAGGAAGAATTTCCTATTGAAAGGGCTGTTGAACATTGGAACAGGCTGCCAAGGGAAGTGGTGGAGTCACCATCCCTGGAAGAGTTCAAGAAACAACTGGACATGGCACTTAGTGCTGTGGTTTAGTTGAAATGGTGGTGTTCTGTCAAAGGTTGGACTTAATGATCTTGGAGGTTTTTTCCAACCTAAATTATTCTATTTAGACAGAAGAAAGTTAATCAAATTTATTTTAGAACAGGATATTAAAAACATTCTAGACTGTGCTGATTTTAGTGTTTGTACAACTGCAATAGGTGTACAAATTGAAAAATAATTTTGATAGAATTAGCAATTTACTAGGACAAGATACATGGTACAGATACTGTGGAAGGCTGGATAGGAAGGCAATCAGCTAAGAGAGTGACGGTTTTGAAAGCCAGTGCGGTGAGAAGCTGACTAAATCTCCACAGAGTTCCCTGTTTCCATCCACCTTGGAACAGCAAGATCCCAGCTCCATGAATCAGTCAGCCACATAAACATTTTCATCCTAACAGCTTTTGTTTGCACCATGTTGCAGCACTTGGAAGTAACTCAAGACTTAACTGAAATTGTTCTGCCTCTCTCCTGTAGGGAATCAGATGAGCAGTCGTCTGATGAGTATGCGCAGTGCCAATGGACTGTTGATGCTACCTCCAAAGACAGAGCAGTATGTGGAGCTTCACAAGGGGGAGGTGGTGGATGTCATGGTCATTGGAAGGCTATGATGTCACCAGCAAGAGCGAAGCTTTGATGCATGTCCACATATCATTGACTGTATCCTGTAATATGCAACGGCACAGCTAGTTTTTCCGATTTGGATAAAAGTTGATCAGTATAGTCAACATCTTGAAATATATTTCAAATGGAATTTAAATAAATACCTTTTAAAAAAAAAAAAACTTTAAAACAAATCTTAACAAAGAAATTTATTCTGATTATATCAAAGCAACTTTTTCCTTTTCTTGCAATTGCTTTGTGTGTTCAATGCTAGTTCTAATAGCGGTAGCTTTTAGTAGACAGCAGTAGGTGCCTGCAGAACTTGTGTTTTTTCTCATCTTTAAGATACAACTACTTACGCTCTTAAAACAAGGCTGTCTGCTTATTTATACTAGCGTAGACAACACTTGGATTTCCCTTATTAGTATGCTTCATAACTGCTTCACAGAGAGCTTCTGCTTGTTCTTTATCTTGTATCTCGTGTTGATGTGCACAGTGCCAAAAGCAGAGTGGCTGCACTGGGAGCCCAATGAAGCCCCGGGGTTTTCTCACCTCGCCGCGCATTCAGGGATGTCTCTTGTCCCAGCAGCCACCCAGCTCAGTACTCTTGGGCAGTAACTGGATACCTTTTATTTCAACAAACAAAAAAATTGCTTCCTTAAGTGCTGACAGCCTTTTTAACCAATACATTTAAAAATGTACAGAACTAAAAACTAAAAAAAATCAAAGACTGATCTTGTACAGATATTAGTGTTACCAGCATTCATGTGGAAATTAAATGAGCAAAGAAATAAAACTAATGTTAAACAACTCTGTACCATAACATTTTCTGTAATGATATTGAAACTTAAATGAATAAAAAAAATCCTCAATCATTATTTAAAATTTCACCTGTTCAGCCTTGTTGTTTGAAACAAAAAAGCAGTGATTTAAGAGGGTATTGGGGGTGGGGGGAGAGCATTGGGAGGAAGAGAAATATGTTGAATATGTCCATATATGTCAGTAATATGTCCACATATGTCAATAATATGTCCAGGGCCTTCCCTCATGCACAGTGTCATGAGTGAACTGAAACTGCAGTCAGCTCTGTCTCACACCTCCCAAGGGACAAAACAGAAGCTGCACTTGGAGTTGGTGTGGGGTTACAATCAGACTAATCAAAGCTGGAGAATATTTTTTTCCCCATATAAATTGCATAGCATTTGCACTCAGCTCTTGTGCTGCACTGTCTGGAATTTGATAATGTGTTCTTTTTCCTTTCTTTTCCCCCCATGAGATAAGGACTTTTCTGCTCCCACCAGATAGTGTATTTTGGTACCTTCACATTTCATCTGGGATTAAGACCATAGCAGTGCCCTACAACACCTTATTTCTTGGACTTCATGGGTAAAATGCTATCCCACCAACTTCATTTGTGAAGCCAGAGCATTTATCTATAGTGTTTTTTGAAGACAGTCAGGGAGAACACAGAAGATTTGGTTTAAATCCTGGCTGCCACAGTGGACTGGAGCTGTAGTTCGATGATAACTGCAGAGGGCATCCCTCAGGCTGGTTTTAAAACCAAACTCTGTTTGCTGTGAAACTCCCTGCGTGGGCCATTGCAAAGGTTGAAGACAAGTAGGCATACATGGTGTTTGGAGGCAATCCAGGGTTTGATTGTTCAGAGAAACAGTAACACAACTTGCTGATCATATTTTTTTGTTCTGGACTACGTGTCCACACTTGTAATCTATGTAGCAGCAGAGTGGTACCAAATTAAATTCATGGTTGCCTGTTTTTACTGTACTAGTATTTTAAACCACAGAAGGAAGAGAGAGGTGGGTTAACTCATCTCTGAGAAATAATGCAGAACACTGCCTATTGTAAGCCAAAGGGTTATTATAATGTAGTTAAGGTTTATTATAGGCAGCATGTGCAATGAAAATCAGAAGTTTATAAAGGACTCCAATAACATAAAGACTCGCTAGCAATCAAGTTCCATAGTTGTTTTAAAGGCAGAGTCTACTCTTTGAGTACATGTATTTGATACATTTGGATATAGAACTTTGTATTTTCTCTGAGGAAATAGAGGTGAGAGAGTGTGAAAATGTCAAATGAGGAGTCAGAGCCCAAAGCAGGCTGTGTTATCAAGCAAAAGTTGGGGCTGACAATTAATGATCTTTATACTCTTACCTGACAGGAAACTTAAGAATAAGAATTACTTCTTAAGAATAAAAAGTAAGAGAGTAGATGTTGAAATACTCAAGCACAAAATTTGTCAAAAGCTTTTATTTTGCCTTAGCTGGCAAATTGAAGCTAGTTTTTGATATCAGGGGGGAAAAAATCATGAAAATTGTCTGTCATTTTTGCTGGCACTTTCCAAACATTTCTGATAGACTTTTATCCCAAATAAATTTAGGAATATATTCCCAACTTGATATTTCTTTTGTCAGGCTATTTCATGCATTTCCCAAAATTCCAGGTAAGAAACTCTTTGCTTGAATGCTTTGTATCTACAGCAGTCTTCGTGATTCTAAAACCAGCTGGTGTTACTCCCACATAGAAGGTGAAACCTAAGGACTACAGGTTAGACATGTAGACATGGTTAGACATGGAATAGCATTTCTTCATGTACTCAAAAAAAGCAGAGACTCCTCTAGGAGAGGAGGACAATCAAAGTCACAACTATTGATGACAAAGGGTTTGCATGGGCAGAACAGCTGTAGCAGCTGATGGTCATTAAAGCAGCAATCTGTAGAACAAGGTATAGCTTCCCATAGCAGTATTTGGTCCATAAGTTGCAATTAAGTGCCTTATCCTCATGATGAAGAACATGATCTCCAGTAACTGTAACCCTTCAGCTTCCTAGTGCCAGCTGGTCTCGAGAGACAAAGCATAGCATTTTCAGCATGATACTCTCAGCAGCTGGATTTCCATATTTACTCCAAGTGAAAAAAAAATCACACTGGTGTTTCTTCTGTGTTCCCTTAAGGGTTTTTTGGTTGGTTGGTTGGTTAGTTGGTTGTTTTCTTTCAAACTTGGCTGTTGTTTTCCAGTAAATCTATCCTAGCCTCCAGTCAGAGAGATGAGTTGTCATGCTGTATTTAAAGTCAGCATTTAAAGGCAGGCAAATCTTGGGTAATTTGTGGGGAGCAAAAGCCTGCACATTTTGCAAATGTTACAACCTCATGAGCTGCTGCTAGCTGTATGTTTTGTGGAAGGGCTCAGTGACTCATATTCAGCATTTAATTGAGACTTGCTCTCTGCATTTGTGCCATATTGCACACAAGCTGATAAAGTTCTTGGAATAAAAAGCCTTCAAAAGGTGATGCACAGAGGCTTAGTAGCTCTCTAGTTTTAGACTGACCTGGCTCAGATGACTTGCTCCATCCCAGCACCATACAGCAAAACCCAGCATGCTCTGTCCCCATGCAAGGACACCTGCATTTCCATGGACCCAATTTGTGATTAAAAATGCAAGCAAGCAACCGAGTCATTTTTGCAGAGTTAATTCACAAGCAAAACTGAAACCTTATTGTACACTACTAACTCTGCAGATTATCTGAGCATACCACAGAAGACAAAGATATTAGCCTGATCTTGATAATGAGGGATTGAAAAATTAAGTTGCTTCAGGAAAAGTGTAAGATAAAATGAAAGGTAAGTATGTATATAAATATATATACACACATATATATTAACATACAAAAAACTGCCCCACTGGACTGACAAGGAAGCACGCAAAGTGGTTTATGTCAGTACCTGGCATTCTCCTCATGCACATTTTACTGTGGCCCAAGACACTGTAACACATTATTATGTGTCTGACGAGAGCTTTTCCTAAGTCTGTCTGTGACAGCAAAATAACCAGTGACTTAGTCATTTTGAAATGTTGTGCTGGTTGAACCACTAAGGGGCACCCAATTTTGCAACCATGGGCAGATCAGACAGTGAGCCAAGAAGCCAACATGGACATTTTCAAACACAACTCCCCACACTGACAGTGGCTGGTACTAGCAGGAGAAGTTTCTGTGGGACTGTTTAAGAAACTGCTGAGAAGGAAACAACATAATGCCAGAATCATCCTTGCACTATGTGGCCTGTGCACTTTTAGATTTTTTTTTTCTTTCAAATTGACCCTGTGCAAAAAATTGGCCAATAGTTCACATCTCCAGAGAAGTATAAATGCATGGCAAGGAGATAATTATCTAGCTTCCAAATACTACTCCTACCCAGTGTTTGTGGCAAAAAGTCCCACATTTTCACAGTGTGAAGCAGCATCTCCTCTGTTTTATTCTGAATCTGCCATCTCCTACTTCTGTTTGATGCCTCTTAGTTTTCTTGTTGGAGCAGACAAAGAGGTCACCCTCACTGTGCCACCCATATTTTAGAGATGGCTATCTTCTGAATTAAATGTCCTGATCTGTGTAGTCTGCCCTTTGTGGTCACAGACCATATCCAAGGGTCTGTACATTGGATGATCCCTATCACAGATTCATGGAACCATCAAGGTTGGAAAGGACCTTCAAAATCATCAAGTCCAACCACCAATGCAGCACTGTCACTGTTGTCCCTAAACCATATCACCCATCCCCGTTGCTCCTCTTTTCACCCTCTTCAGGTTTATTATCTTCTGTCAGAAACAAGGAGATCAGAACTGCATACATACTAAAAGCCACCACTATCTCGTACTAGCCACATCATGATGACTTCTGTTTGTTCTCTATTTCCTAATAATTTTTGTTCTTCGGTACTTCTGACTGATATGTTTTTATGGATCTTTAAAATGTCACACTTTATTGGTAACATTTTTATTTCTTAAAAGAGATAACCTTAAATTCTCATGCTTTATTGGTAGTATTCAACCTAGGAACTGTAATTATAATTACAGTTTAGGAAAATAATTTCCTCATATGAGTAACTTTATTTTTATCTGTGTTAAATTTGCTTAGCTGTTTTAACTCACTTCCACTCAATTTTGAACAATCTGTCTCCAGTTCTTGGTCCTGGTAAACGGGTATTTTCCTGGCATTTAGTTGCCTTCTGTTCAATTTGATGATGGCGACTGCAGTAATTTCCTTCACTATGAATCTGTTCTGTGTTTTGTGGAAAGACCTGCTTTGGTGGCTTGACAGCTATGCTGTAATATTGATACTTTACCTTATTATACCTGATCTTTTCTTGTGGTTTCTTGCCAGCTAGGTTTTTTGCTGCTGCTGACAGCCTCTTCAGCTATGTTCATTTCAGGATGCTGTTGCACTGCTTTGGAGAACTGCCAGATGACCAAGACCATCCTCATGTATTCATGGAAATGCTGCAGAGAAAAGAATTGAGCTTAATATTTTCCTATAGCTTTCTTATATTTGGATGAGGGCTGCTGGAACAGGCTTGTTTGTGGTCAAGGCTGGTGATCTATCTCCTGGGATGTGGCTCTGCAGAGCTTCATGGCTCGAGGCATGGGCTGCACTCAAGAGAATGAGCTCAGGGAATTCTGTAGGCAAGGGAACTGGAGCCAGTGCTGATGACAGCAGGTTGTGGTGCACTGTGCTGCCTGCCAGGACTTTCATGTCAGAGCTAGGTAGCTATTCATCACTAAAGATATTGAAAAATGAAAATAAAAAATAGCCTGAGAGCTATTTGCCTGCCAGTCTTAGGAGGGGAGAGGCACACATGCAGATGGTACTTGAGCCCATCTAACTAAAAGATAGCTGGCACTGTACATTCATGACTGACTTTCTGTAATTTACTCCCTAATGGCCAAATCAAATCAATTTGCCCAATGTGCTACAAAAAGCCAGAGAACAGAGCAGAAGATAGGATTTAATGTGCTCTTGGCAGTCTGCATTGCTAAGGAGTCATGCTACAGCTTTCTCCATTAACTGGATTTTTTCTAAGAGGTAGTGACTAGGGTTAGATTAAAACAAAAACCAAAACCAAACCAAAATTAAACAAAAAAAAAAAATAAACCACAGACAAAAACAAACAAAGGGGAAAACCCCAAACTAAAACAAGCAAACAAACAAAAGCAAACAAAAAACCCCAACAAAAACAACTGAAAAAAAGCCAAGAAAACAATCCTTTGTTACGGGGTGGGATAAAAAGCAGACACACTAACGATCACAAAGAGGATGGTGGGTGGGCAAACCCAAATAACACCCAGCCCAAGCTTTTGCCAGGCCCATCACCAGCAGCCACAGGAGGACACAGGTGCAGGGCAGGTGGGAACCCAAGGTAAGGACTCCCAGGGACACCCTGGCTAAGCCCCTCCCAGGGCTGTGGCAGAAGTGCCTCAGTCCCTGCCCAGGTGTAAGATCCATCAACGTGGGGTGCTGGAAGGGCTCTTACAAGCCTCTTACCTTTCAGACCATGGGAGCTTTCTGCCTGGGACTGCATGATGCATTCTGCATGGGATCAAGGGGAAAGGTGTTCTGGCACTGCACAAGGTTTGTGGGATGTTTAGTAGAGGAACAAAACGTAGTGAAAGAAATAGATGTAGGGGACTTGAGGAGAAACAGATGTAGGAAAATAGAGGGATAAAAGGATAAAACAGGCTGGTTAAGTGCACTGTGCATCCAAAGCCGGTTCCTGCAGAAATTATAAAGTATATGTGTTTGTGTGACAGTAGTGGGGGAGTCTCAGGGGCTAATATATCCAGATGCCAGCAGCTGGGAAGACTGGGATCCAGAGGCCAGATACTGGACAGACTGTCTGAGCTCAGCTGCTGATGGGATACACATTGAATGTGTCTTTACATTTCCTACTAATGGATCTCCATCCTGATCAGCCAGAGAAGGGAAAAAAGGTGAGGCCATTGGTGCTGTCTGTGTGTGTGGGGGTACTGTATACCAAGAGCAAGAGGACTACAAACTCTATTTTAAATTGGCTTATTAACACTTGGGCCAATTGAGTGCCCCAATAGGCCTTAAATGCTCTTACCACCCTCACCTGGGATCTCCACCTCACTCCCACTGCCATGGGGCTGGGAGCTACTTCAGCCCTAGCTTGGGCCCCAGCTTCTGTCTTGTTGGACAATACCTGTGTAAAAATCTCTGATGTTATGCCCAAATGTCCTCCTGTTACAGGTGAGCCCAAGATACCTGTTAGCTCTATGCCCTGATGCGACCAGGAAATGGAATTGCTGGGTGAGAACACAGACTGTGTGATGTATTATGGTGTCAGCAGTGACTGGGCTGAGTTATTCCAAGCCAGCTGCTGGACAAAACTTGCTGCCTCATGTGCGCGCACTCAAGCACCGCTTTTCTTCATATCATGACTCAAACAAACTCAAAATGGAAAAACATATCATCAAGACTGCCTGAGGATGCTGCCAGCTGTGGGAGAAATCCAGTGGACACTGCAGGAAGGACTAGAGCACTTGAGTCCTCTCATTCCTTCAACATATTCTCTGTGTAAGAAATGGATGGACCTAAGTGAAACAAGCTATGAATGGGAAGTAGAAGTCTATCACACCTAGTTTTTAAAAAGACTATTGGCAGGGTATTTCTATTCTCCCTGGCTTTACATCACTTAGGTTAATAGAAATTAGATGTAATAAAGTTTTATGAATAATAATTATCTATTAGCTTTGAATGGTTTTTTTTTCCCTCATTGAGGGAATTAATTATATTACTTGTTCTCTAGCTTTTGTGTTAAAGTCAGCTTGATCAGTAGCTGAAGAATTTATACTTCAGAACTTTGCCTAAGTCCTGTCCTCTTTTTGATGTCTGACAAAAACACATGTGATCCAAAATGTGCAAAGATAGAAGTCACCATCTATAACTGAAAACAGCCCACGGGTTTCTACTGTTGTGTCACTAAACTAATTTTAAAAATACATAAATAAAAAATACATTGTCTTAGCAGTACAAAAAATATATAAGATTACTTATAAACAAAAACTATATACTGAAGTATAGCCATTACATGTGCAAAATAGTGTTTGTAGATTCACGGGCCCTTTTTCCTTAAATAAATAGTAAAAGAAAAGCTGAAAAAAAAAAGAAAAGCTGTTAGAAAGCCTTACAAAGATTGTGTGTTCTTAAAAGTGTGTGTTTTGTGGGGAGAGGTCTTTCATAGTATAATAAAGCCTATCAGGAAGGATTATGTTTGTTTCTTTTCATAAGCATCAGTGGGAGTTTTTTTAATATATCAGCCTTTTTATCTGTATTTCCTTTAACTTGTAAATTTATTTTAATTTTATGGATAGGCAAAATGAATAGCAAGTTTGATTCTAAGAATATCAATTCAAGTCAGATGCCCACTATGTATGACATTCAGAGACTTCTTAGCCAAGGAGAGTATGTTCTTTTTACCTCTACTCCCATCTTCAAGAGCAAGTTTGTCCAGGTAAGAAGTCATTCAAATGAAAGCATTTAGCATGCTGAAGATAAAATTACTTGCAATTATTACAATTTTTCTTTTTCTCCTTCAGTTCAACAGGTACTCCTCCTTCATTTATTCTCACTATTTTTTTTCTGCATTTACTACACACACACACGGATATATTTCCCTTCTCCTATAGACTCACTCTGCTCACATTTTAAAGGCAACAGTTCAGCAACTTGGCAACAGAAATGCTGCAGATTAGAGAAGGACAAAGATTATGTTTTCACTTTCCTCTCTGAGGCCCTACTCCTTCCTGTAGCAGCATCTAGAACTGTTGTAGAAGAAAAAATTATGGTTCTGTGCTACCTCATTAAGGTTGTTAGCCACCAACAGCAGTTCAACCTAGCCAAAATCAAAGCCAGCCCTTCCTGGGCAATGTCTCAGCACTCCTACCCTTGCAGGCAGTATAACTACCCTCCCTGCCTGAGCCTTGCAGGACTCTGGCAATAGCCTGCACTCCTACAATTCTGCATTCACAGAGTGTCTAAAATATGTGAATTCTATTTACACGCTGTAGCTCAACAGTGTTTTTCACAGGATTTCACTACCTCCCTTTGTGATAATTATGACATCCTTTGGTCTCACCTTGATTAATTAAATCTTGCACTGTTGATACATATGCAGAATGTTAATGAGCTGTGAGTCTCCTTTTTCAGGGTACTTTATGATTTATCCCTGCTTTATGTATCAGATCTCATTTACTACAAAGAATTGCCCTAACCAATCAACCCAAGAAAATAGCTCCATCACTGATTCATTTACACTAAAATAAAATTTAAAAGTAGCCTTTGATCTTTTTACATACTGTGTCTCATGTTTTGAAGGAGATTCTACTAGACATCCACAAATTTAATCCACTGTCCTCCCTCAAATTCCTTGTTAGGAAACACTTTTTCTCTGATGTTTGTCAAAACCAAGCTCTGACAATGGTACATAACGTGATTTCATTAGCAACTTAATCATATGATTATACTGATCAACTTATTCTTATCTTCTTGTATTTTCTCATTTTTCCCTTTCTGTAATTTCATGTCTTACACATAATTTACCTGGGGTATTTTTCCAGTCTGTTCCACTACAGCACCTAGCAGGATCCTGGTTCATAACCAAGTCCCATTAACATCACAGTAATGCTACAAAGATGGGGAATCATCAGAATAGTGTCTCTTCCATCATGTTTACATTAGGAGAAATTAATGATAATAGTACTCTCAAGAGGTTTCTGACCACAGCAATCAGATACCCAATGTTTTGAATTACACATGAAGAGTCATTTCCAATCATCCTTTATCCTTATTCAACTTCTTCCCCTTCTTTCCATTTATACATATTCCTGTTTCATTATTCTGCATTCTCCTCTCTCCTCACCAACCTTGCAGATAAGCTCTGGGGCCACCAAGCCAAAACACTATGAAATCTATTGGTAGCGTATTCTCTGACAGATCTTATGGCAAATGGCAGCACTGATGGAGCTTTTATTTTTTTGTCCAGGTTAATCAAAAAGAGGAACCCATTTGCCCACAACTGACCCAACTGTGTGATCACTGGTCTCTGTGCTGTTGATCCCTGCTCACCAATGCCTAATGTGATGCTGACAGCACACCCATGTTCCCAAAGGAAAGTATAACAAACTTCTGGAAACTCTCACAGAGGCCATCCCACATGAAATATGTGGAATCTACCAGGTGAGTTTAGCACCAGGAAGTGTTAAATATCTCTCTGAAGCTTTAATAAGAAATATGAATGTATTTCCCTTTTCCATACACTGTTTTTCTTCTTCTAAGGGTGACTTTATTAACAGACCTTGTGACCCTGAGATGAAAATTGGCTTCTCTGAGCCTCCACAGAGCTCATATTTGCACTGGCTCTTTGTCTCAGCACTAACACGATAAAGTTAGTAGAAACAAATTTAAAACATGCCTTTTGGCCCCACTCCAGTAATCATTTCAGGCGAAAGCTACTCACATTCATATAGATAGAAATACTTAATAAACCTTTTTTTTTTTTTTTTAATAGATCAGAAGCTGAAAGCTGGTAACAAGATTGAGAATACAGGGCTCTCAGGAAATAAGACAGTAGAATAAAGGCATAGTAGAGACAAGAATGCAGAGAATGTGAGAAAGTAAGGGAGTTATAAAATTTCTTAACTGATATTTTCCTGTTTCAACTATACCTACAGAGCCACCATTATTCTGCTGCTAAAGATTAGGTCCTTTACCAACTTCTGAACATAAGCTGACCTGACATGAATGTCAGCTCCTGCATGTACAGCCATTGTCACTAGTGATTCAATACAATAGTCAAGGTCCAGAACTAGAATGCCTACTCTTCTTTACAAAACAGATGTCTTATTTTTTCCAGTCATACTTCCAGCAGAGCTTCAATAGCTTGAAGTGTTGGCTGTTACTCACTATTGACCTTTCTACTTTAATGATCTTCCTTCACACACTTCTCCATTTTGTTAAGTCATGAAAGTTTGAATGAGCTCTTCTTCAATCAACCTCCTTTTTTGTGCACATGCTGCTACTGTGTGGTCCTCCTTACAGCTGGGGTTTAAGTTTGGATTTTCTTTTGCATTATTATATCCTCTTTGTTTTCTTCCTATTTAGACAGAAATCTTTCTGCAAATGGGAGACTTACAGGTATCCCTACCTCAGCTACTTGAAAGAAGAAGACAGAAAGATTTTAGTAGGGACTGGTGTCAAAATCTGGATGGGCAGGGAGCAAAGATCTTATCTCAGCTTCCAAACAGGAACAAAAATAGAAGAGCAAAAGCACAGAAAACATGAAAACTAGGTATGTATGTTTGGAAAATGAATCTAATTCATTTCATTTCTGCTGCTCACCTTGAAGAGTAAAATGTATCATATTTTTGTCTTCAGAAAATATGTTATTGCAAAAAATTTGCAAGTTTACCGCAGAATACAGGTTGTAGCTTCCAGACTTTGGTTTCTCATATAGATGTTTGGGGCTTTTGAAAGACCATTTCGGCAATAACCCTTTGGGTTCACAAAGATGGGCAGTCAAGCAAAAGAACATGAATATTCAGTGACTGAAGTGCCAGTGGTCTCCTAGAATGCTGAAGGATCTGCATACACATAGCTTTGACTGAGACTCACAGTATGTGAAGGAATCCCATAGTGTGAGGCAGACTCAATGTTTCCTTCCTGCCCAAAACCAGCAGTATGTCCTGGCACCAGAAATCTGTCTTTTCTGTATCTCCTGCACTGCCATATGCACCCTGGCTTGTGCAGAAAAGGAGCAGATTTTTTGTCAGTGGTGTTGCACAAACTAGGCAAGCGAAAGTTAGATGGCAGAAGGAAATGAAAACTGTCTCTTACATGAGCATCTGCAGGACAGCAAAGAAAAAGGCTTCACCACAATCGCTTCTCAAGCTACATCTATGCATCAAGTGATGTGCTCAGATGTGTGCTATGTTCAGATGTGTCATATAAAAGTGCAGTCCATAACAGTCAAATATCTCAAGGGTGCCTGCACCTGAAAACAAGGCTTACTACATCATTTACCAATACATGTTTCTACTGCAGACAGAAAGGAGATTAAAATAGCATCTATTTCATACTGATCCTGGTACATAATGACATTATTAGGGTAAGGCTTTTTTCTGAGTTTGTTGGCAGTGGCATAATTCTTTTTTCTGCTTTTTTTAGGTCAAATACAACGAAGAAAAGAAGTTGAAAAAAAATTAGACTCCAGGTATGCCAGTTTTTCTGATATTTACTCACTTCCCTATTGCAATTCCTAATTTAATAATAGATAAGAAAAGCTGAAACTTCATGAGTTGCAAGTTCTTTAGCACAAATTTTCCTATGTCCTCATTGCCAATAGATCAGCACTCGTTTGGCAATATTATTAGGAGATACCCTGTACTCATTCCCTGCTGTGATTACAGCTCACCTTCCAGGGTTCAGTGGCATGTTTCTTCTAGAAAGGCCTTGATGTTTGACTTGTTTGGCGGATGGCAGCCATTGCAACTCCACTGCAAAACATTAAATACGGGATGGTGGAAAGGCTGAGGAAGCTGGAGGCCTATGCCAGTTCATAGAGATTATGTTGGTCCCTACCTCCTCTTACAGTGTGATGTAAGGATTTCCAAATCCCCTTGTCTGAGTTTATCTTCAGATAGGGTGTCTGCAGTGCCCTCAAGCGTGAGCTCCAGACTCATGTTTCAAGCAGAATGTAAACCTGTTTTGAAGCACTCTCCACAAAGTCCTGTTAGGATTAGCATTAACACCCTTTCTGACATCCTACATTTCTGCACAAATTTCTACATCATATTCATCTGGAACAAGTAGGCACCTGAAGAAAGACTTCATTAATGTCCACAGTTCCCTTTGTTTATATTTCTCCATTTCTTGTCAGTGATTAAACACTGTTATCTATGCCTGCCAAGGAATGACAGAAACAGAAGCCACTTAGCTTATTGATGCCCTTTAATTTACATCTAAACTCATCCTTTTGCATGTGACTGAATCAGTCTCTCGAACAAAAGCTTTAATGATCCTCCCTCACACACTTCTCCATTTTGCTAAGTCATGAAACTTTGAATGAGCTCTTGTTCAATCAATCTCCTTTTTTGTGCACATGCTGTTACTGTGTGGTCCTCCTTACAGCTGGACAGTGGCCTTCATGCAGCTCACTGTCCTAACAGCCAGCTGGTGAACCCAAAGTGACCTGAATGAAAAGTACTTCAGTTTATGATGTGTTCTCATCTAACTGTTTTCTTAATTTTTCTGTGTGCTCACATCTTTTCATCCACACATCTATCTGTCTGAAGATCTTGTTGCTTCTCTCTCTACATACACTTTGGTACATGAAAAATTTTTAATTTTCCATTGTTATGTTCTTTTTCACTCAACTCCTTTCTTAACAGCCATTCATTTAGAAATGGGGTTAATGCAGAGAGCAATGAGCTACGAGGAGATATGTTAGTACATGCTCAAAAATTTATTTCAGCACTCCACATGTAATGGAGACAATAATGTATTATTTAATCAAAAATAATAAATCTGTGCACTAGATTAATTATACTCTCATTTCAAATTAATTTCCTGCATTTTAAAATAATGTGTGACACACATATAGTGCCAAACATGTAAATTATATTTTACTAGTACTTAGTGCTACAATACTGTATTTCTTGTGATTTTATTATAATATGAGAAGTAGTAAAGCAATCAGAATAGAAGTGCTTAATATATTTTCCTACTACACATATACCACCACAGACAAAAAAAGCCTGCCTTGACAAATCCAGCATTTGGATTTGCTGCATTGAGGGAAGGGAACCTGCCTATTTACTTCAAGCACTTCTCGAGAGTTTTGTCCCCATTTTCTGTCCTGTATAAACAATTTTAGATACTAATTTTGCAGCAATATTTTTTCACTATATTTCTATAGGGAAGGAAAAACAGCTGATATATTGTATTCCAATTATCTGTTACTGGCTTTGCTTCTTTGTGTCTAACTGGTCCTTCTCCAGAAATGCTCACAGTTTTTCAGCTTTTCCTCTGATCAATTTTCCTGTTCATTTTCTCTAGCTCTAGATTGCTATTTTTCCTCACTTCTCACAATCCTTCAATTCTCCTCAGTACCTCCTTCTCCTTATAAATAATACCTTCCTCCAAAGATATATTTTCCCTCCTGTGCCCCTTCTTTTTATTAAATTGTGTCCCTTCTTTTCCTTAAATTTCTTACCATGTTATCTCCCAGTCTGCATTCCACTATCAATTCCCTAATTTGCCATATAGAGGTAAAGGCAGGGTGTGTGCTTCCTGGGTTTCATAGAGCTGCAGGCTCTGTTACCTTCTCAACTTGCTGATCAGCTTTCAGTAAAGAATAAATAATCATCTTCACATACCCCCAGGCAGCTGAGAAGTATGACAATATCAGGGCAACTCATACCAGTCATGCAGAGTCTTTTCACACCTCTCAGGCATTCTGCAAAGACTAACAATGGTTTCTGCTGTGGGTTGAGTGGATGAGATAACTTGTAGGAGTGACTGAAGGAGAATAGCAGGGGCAAGAGTGGGAAAAGGCCAGAGTTTGGAATACAGAGCACAAATTCTAGTAAACTTCCCCAAAAGGGAGCACAGTTCCTGCTGGTCAATCTTTATTCCTTTGTGATTCTTGGTCTATGTTCGTCTTATCTGTCCTATTCTCTCGTTTGATTTCTTGTGCTTCTTTTTATCTTTGATTTTCTACTTTATTGTGTTGTTTTCTGATGCTTACTGTGTTTATTTCAGGAAATAAAAAGGGTAGCAATAAGTCAAGCAGACTGCTTTCAGTAATATCCCAAATGAAAGTTTTTAGTAAGAAAATAAAATAATAAAGCAAAGCATCCTGGATATCAGATGTAGCTGGAACAAAGAAAAAAAATGTACACATGGAAGAAAAAATTCCACTGCAGACTTCAATTTCATTCATAACCTCTTACTAAAGTATAATTAAGTATTCCTGAAATACAAATTGTGTATTCCTCTGTATTAGTTCACAACTAGCACAAGTACCAAAAAAAATTGGTTCTTCTGTAGTGTGACTACAGAAACAATAGTAGTGGCTGAAAACAATACTTAGGGAGAGGGCTTGTGGATTGCAAGCCAAAGGCAAAGAAATAGACACTTGAATTAACCTGACTGTGGCTTACATTTCCATGCTTCTCATTCAAACAACTTTCAGAACATTGCAGGGGAACGAGTGATAGAGAGAAATAGCATACAGTGGGCACAAAATCCTAGCAGCACAGGTACTATTTCTGCCACTGAACAAATCACTCTTCCTCTTCTTCTTCAGCTCCTTCATTTGTAGACTGGGGATAGACAGAAGTCTCTTGAAAATCCAACATACTAATGAGAACCCTTGTATCAGGATTTGGTATAGTTGTTACTCTTATTATTATATAGGTGCTACAAACATTGTAGCACCAAAACATCACCATACTTTCCTCCAAATGAGCACAGAGGACATACATCATTCACAGTATCTGAAGAGACAAATGCCAATATAATGTTCCTTGAGAATATAAATTAATACTCTTTGAGGGCAGCTCATTTGTAATCAGATTCCAGTCCAAAATGCTGTAAGAAACTAGTGGCAAATTCAAATTCTAGATAACACCCATACTGTGAAGGAGAGTGAAATAGCATTCAGTATAACTGGAAATGCCAACGTTATTTTCCATGGGGAGAAAAAAATAATTCTAGATTCTGTTTATCAACAGAGCAAAGTAGCACTTACTGACAAGGCAGTCCTAAAGAAAATGGTTGTAACAGCATATTTTCTGCTCAAGGTACTTCAGCTCAAGTAAGTACTTGGATTACATAAAATTTATGAAGTGCTGCTGTATGCTACAAGAACAAATTTAAAATGCTGCAAAAATACAGATCAGTAACAATATTTTCATACTCATCAATTCACAGACTGGGTGCAGATGCTTACTATCAGTCTTCACACTAAACTTACATATTAAAAGTGAAGAAGATGAAAACTGTACAATGTTGGTAAATTCATTATATGGATTTTAAATATTCTTATATAGAGTAAAGCTGTTTATATTAATCAGAAATTATCATTTTGCTAACATAGAGGCAATAGCTATGAATGATTTCATGCCAAGATATGGTGCATATACTAACTAATAGAATGCAATAATTTTTAGATTTAATTAGGAATACCTCCCTCACAAGCAAAATACCATGTCTGGAGAAGCATTGTACATTGCCTACAATAATACATTTATTTGCATTCAAACAATCTGTCTGGATGCAAACAACAAGGCCACCAGAAATAACCTTATCCTAAGGAAAAATTTTAAATCCATCAAAATATAGGGGTCAGATGCCAAGCAAAGAGTGATTGTTCTCATGAGAAATTACATTAATGAGATATACTCTTTGGAATTCTGAGAGCTGAATTGTTGTTAAGTGGATGTATTTGCCCTCAATTACAAGCATGTAATAACTGAAGATAAGCTGACAAGCCAGGACTGAAGAATTTTTGAAATACTTCCACAAAGGCTTACTTCTGCTGTGGTAAATGAGACAAAGGTGACCACAAAGCTCATGACACTTGTTCTTAAGTCAGTAATTAGGCAAAGCAAAACCAGAATAACTATTCTTGAGCATTGTATTTCTCCTGACTGACTGAACAGGTAGATAGTCCTTTAACTGCAGAAACTAGGATCACTGAGAGAATATCCTGTGCTGACTAAAACTGTCCCTCTGACAGACCTTGAAGAGGCAGGGTGTGGCAAAGGGCTGCTGCCCCATGCAAATGGAGCTACTATTCAGCCTCAGTTTACTGGAATCCCATCTAAAATGCGCTCAGGCAATGCTGCAAAGAATAAACCACGTCAGAGTATTGTGTTTCCTGGACTACAACAGTGGGAAGAAGGACGAATTGCCTGCATTGCAAATGCAGTAAAAAATGCCTCTTAATTGCTGTGCCTGGAGCAAAGAAAAATAACTCAGCATGGATGCTTGCTGGGTTACATACCAAAACAGTCTTATACTGAGCTGATTCAGTAGACTGGTATGCAGCGCTGGCTCACCGAGCCAATACAGTCTATCAGCTCCTGTGAGAGAAAAATTACTGCTGGGAGAATGACAGTCATTGAAGATCCTGCAAGCAGTAGAGCTACCAAGCATAATGGTTTTGACTAAGGTTTTTAGGAAATACTGCAAAATAGAGCAGTGTTCGCGCAGTATACTCCAAAGCAATTTTTGCAACTTTCTGGCAAGATGCAGATTCATAAGAACAGGATGGAATTGGCACTGCAGTTTATAGATTTATCCAAGGGTAACGAAGACCATCCATATAGCTCCACGTTGCTATGTGGAAAGGATTAGTCTGTTAGTCTCAAAACAACTTTTTTCTTCCTTAAAGATGATTATGTAGCTGCTACTGCTTTCTCAAAGTTATTGAGTAGACCAGCTTTTCTTATGGCATATGACACATATGCTGTAACCTATGACAAGCATATCATGGTGCTGTTATCCATAATTCATAACTCAAGCAGCTATGCCTCCATTGCTCCAGGTGGTAAACAAAATCTATCAGCATCTAATAAGGAAGACATTATATTGGGATTAGCATGGACTTTTACAAAGAGACTGGATGCCATACCTGAATTTCCTCTCTGCCATGAACTCCAGCTTTATAGCATGTGATAAAATTACATAAGAAGGATTTTTCTGAGCATAGTTCTCAAAGAAAAAAAAATAGTTGGTGTCAGTTTCAGAGTATTTACAATAAAACTTACAGAATTAGAGATCCAGATAAAGCAGATTTTGAGCAACAATTCAAATGCTGGGGAAAACCAGACATGCTGCCTGGCAGTTAATTGTCCCAGATGTTGTTTATAATCTGCTGAAAGAAAGCTGAAAAAACAGATGAATATTCAAGCAAAGGTTTTAAAAAGAACAACTTTGAAAGTGATTCTGCCTCATGTCATATTGAGACATCCATGTTGTTAGAGCACAGATGAGCCACATATCTTCTCGTGTCAGTAATTATGGGAGGGAAGAGTTATCATAGTGGGATGCACAAACTGAAAGTCTACATCAAAAAAGACTCATAAAGCATAGCATGCAAGATTATTTCAGTGAAAACATAGAAAAAAGGAACAAGGAGAATTATGATGTTGTTTGTATGTTTTACAGTATCTTATAGCTGTCTTACTGTACATCTAGTTTGCATTCAAGAGAAAGACATTGCATTTCAGGTTTGTAGAATATGTGAACTGTAGTGTCGCACTTTTGGGTGACAAATATATAAAGCTCAGGCTTTACACTGCAGCATGATCAGATAGGAAGGTCTTGTCTTTAACATAATTACCACTGCTATGCTGCCTTTCAGGAAAGTTGGTTATACCTGGGAAGAATCTAAAACCCACAAATGTCTTATTTCAATTGGATTTGCCACCTAAGTATTTTCCTTAGGTGATATCAACTGTTGAAACTTTTGTTGGTTCTTTTTGTTGGTGCTTCCCCTGTTTTCTCACAGATCCCTGAGCTATCTCATAGGCTGTTATTTCTTCACAAATAGAGGAAAAAACAAGAATCAGCAAACAGATACAAAGAGACAGATAAGATAATCATTAATCTGAGTACAATTTAGCAGGGGAAAACAGTGGAAGATGGATAGTTTTTATTGTCTGTTTTTATTTTCTGGATTAAAAATAGTGCCCTAAACTGTTAACACTAACAATCTCACTTCCAGCTTTTATTTGGGGCACTCATCTTCTGGGAACCATTCCTATTTCTGGGCTTAAAACCCCACATTGAGAGATGTGTAGTACTCCAAACTTAAGATGGCTCTTCTGGATATTAACCTTCTTCTGCAGCTGAACTTCAGCTTGGTTTATGACTCTACTCATAAATATTATTACCTTACTTGGGAGTTTTACAATTTTTTATCTGAAGGATTATAAGGAGTGGCAGAGGACACTAGAAACCAGAGAGGAAGACGTTTTTGCTACCCAGATGAAAGTGAATGCAGAATGAGGTTACTGAATAAGAAATAAGCAAAAGTTCTAGATGCTATTGAGCAGAAAAACATAGCTGCATTTGAATCCTTGGTATTTGTTGTCCTGAACAATGAAAAATGTTGAAATGAAACTGGATTCCTGTATTAATTTCAAAATTCAGGGCTTCTGTGGCTGAGTTATGCAGACCAAGGATTCTTTTTTTTTTTTTTTCCTTGCTTAATGCAGAATTTGGCTTATGGACTTGTCTTGATTTGAAAAACAGGTGTCTCTAGGGAAGGCAGAAGCCTTCCTTGGAATTGAGAATGTTAACCCCCCCTTCCCTCCCAAAATTACTATAATTTTGAAATTAAAGGGCTCTCAAGCCAAAATACACGCGGTAGGAATAACCCGGCGCCGCCCGCTCGGCCGCAGGCCCTTCCCCTTGGGTGCAGTTCCGGGCACAGCCGGCAGGGGCGCTGCTGGCTCCGGGCNACAGTTCTTTACTAGTATGTGTAACAAGGCAAACAAACAACAACGGCAACAACAACAATGGCATTAATAGCAAACAGAACCAGGGACCCTGTGACAGCCTTCTCGGCCGAGACGGGAGGGGATGGAGATCACAAAGCCCTGGGGCAGCCGATCCCGGTGCCCCAGCAGGACTCGGAGGAGCACCGAGCTGGAACGGCAGGAATGAGCAGAAATCCCGGGGCGGTGGACGAGATGTATCAGAAGCTCCGCGGCGGTGGCTGGAACGGCGGGAGGCGCCGGCAGGGCCCGGGGTGCGGGGAGCAGCAGCAGCAGAAAGGCAGCTCTGGCTGGGTTACGGCAAATTCCTTTCTGTAATCTGTGAAAAGACATTGTGCAACGGGGGCGGGAGGCTTATACAACCTGGCTACTTCGGGTCTGGGACCTTATGGGTACAGGCATGCAACTGGATGGTGGTGAGGCAAGGAATTTGGCACCCTTGACCCACGACTCAGGTGTGAATCACGTATTCATAAGGGAGCCAGGGCCCCTTTCCCTCTGGGAGCGGCNGCCACTTCTTTTGTTTTTCTTAAGTACCCATAAGTACCCAGTAGTTAGTTTCCTAGCAACTCATGGG
This sequence comes from Phainopepla nitens, assembly GCA_013400175.1. NCBI lineage: Eukaryota > Metazoa > Chordata > Aves > Passeriformes > Bombycillidae > Phainopepla > Phainopepla nitens. The sequence continues at coordinate 294,813 of VXBQ01004798.1, forward strand.
AAAAAAATTCTATAAGTAAAAAGAACGAAACCAAACCCCCAACAGGACTTTTGTCTTTTGCACTCTTCAAAACATGAGATAGTGAACGCAACCAGCCCTACATGTGGACTAGTGCTGCTGTTACATTCTTTCAGATGGCTGGGGCATGTGTCTACTAGAGTTAAAACAATCATCAGATTTGTAGTCAGGAGACATCAGATTGCTGTAAATCAGACCGGAAAGTTCACTGAGAGATGCTGTCATTTCCCCAGCAACACAGGGAAATATATGGACAACGTCTGAGCAGGCAGGAGCTCACTTGCATTCATATTCAGTTACAGGTGACATTTAAATACGATTATCCAAGATATAAGCTATCAATATCTGAAGGCCAAGGGAAAAATCCTTGTGAAGTTCTCAGAGACAGGAGGAAAAAAGTCTATTTCAATAGATGTCAGACATGAAAGCAGAGAGATAAAAAGAAGAGTACACAATTTCTCAAAGCTGGGCAAGGATAAAAGATCAAGAAGAAAAGGGTAATCAAGATAATAAAAGAACTAACCAAACAAACAAACAGCATAAAGGTCAAGAAAGAGAATGGAATACAGAGTTTGGCATCAGGCAGACAAGAATGCTTTAGGGATTGCATAAAAAAATATTTTGGCAAATAAAGAGGGATGACACCAGCTTGGAAGGGATCCAAGATGGAGTTGGAAGAGAAAGTACATCTGCTGTAGAATTGATGCTCGGTGAGTTTAGAGATAAAGAGTTTAGAGATAAAGGGGAGGAGAGTTATGGGGCAGACAGATGGGGATTACTTCTCCAACCCACTGACATAAGCACTGTGCCCAGTGCAGCTCTTCTGACAGCACTGCTTTTATGCACCTATCTGTAGAACCATTCATAGACTGTGAAGCATAAAGTTAGTTAAATAGTGACATTAAAAGGAATTTTTACCTGATCCTTTGGTGATTTTTCATTTCCCCTCCAGAGGGCAATGGTTTCAAAGAAAACGTTTTGTTCTACGTTAGGCTGATTCCTCAGCTTGAGTCAGAATTTATCTTTTCTCTTTTCTATTGATTGCAATCAGCCAGATTTAGATTGATCACAATTATATCTGCACCCTGCTGTAAAACAGTGACACTAAGTCATGTCAAATTCAATTCATCAAAGAAGAACATTGTTAAAAAATATTTGTCTGGGAAATTAATGCAGCAATCTTAAAAATAAATAAAGTTGTCTAAATATACTGGTTCTGCAGCTGCAAGCATGCTTTAATGTTTCCATAATCCCAGATATTAAAAACATAGAAAAAATGTTGTCTAAAATTAAAATGTTCAAAGATCCAAGCTCACAAAAGGTACCACTTGGGTATTTCTCGTCAGTTCCTTTCTACTTAAAGATAATAACTGAAAACTTTGAACAAGAGATGGAACAGAAAGCTTTATAGTACTTTGATAAGTAATATTCTCATTTCCTTTAAAAGCTGTCTTTGTAGATCCTCATATGAAAGATTAATCAACTAAGACAAAACAAAGGCAGATTAAAAGCTTTGATCTTCCCAGTCATCATTCCATTGTCATTCCTCATCTTCTCATTCAGCTTCTTTCTCTGTATCTTTTCTTTTTAATTTGAAGATTTTGTTAAATTCAAGTTAAAATGTTTATTTTCTCAGAATATTTTTTGTGTTATGACCAAACAGCACCCACAAGGCAAAATGAACCATAAGAGCTGTCTATTAAAGTGATTCAAAACAGAAAGGTTATCTGGGTCTTTACAAATAATGCTGCTGATCCTGTGCTCTATTGTGAATCGTTTTCAGGTATGACAACTTCCTGGCCTGACGGAGTATTTTAATCTGTTGGATAGAATTAGCCAAGCACGCCTCATTCAAGTACCGTTTGAATGGATTTGCCAGATGGGTGCGAGCTAATATTAGGGTTTCTGAAAGCCAGAGGGAGGAGATTGGTTACCTAAGAAACAAACAGATCTTTAAGCAGATATATCCAAGAGATATCCCAAGCTCAGTCTGAACTTGGTCTGGTAACCCCTTCTGGCAAAAAAATAAAACTTCAGCTACAGGTACAAGAGAGTAAAGGAGGGAAATAGAAATTCTAGAACTGATGAGAATCCTCCTTTATTTTATAACAAATTACACACTGTATGGAAGAAATTCCCTTATTCTGGTTTAAAAACTGGCTACTGGGCAACAAGCAAATTAGAGGCAATGAGATTTTCTGTGGAAAGGAAGTACAAATGCTATCAGCTGAAGGAAGCTGTAAGCAGAATTTGTGGCTTTTTTTGTCAGACCATCCCAACCTTGGATGTAGAAAAGAGAGTTAAACAGTGAACAGATAACTGATGAACCTACCTAATTTTTGCAGTTATATCTTCTAAGCAAGTAACACATTTTGAAAACATCCTTTGGTTCTTAGGTCCTTTGTCAAAGTGCTTTGTAAAAAAAGGGTTCAGGTGAACTTTCATGAGCCGTGTTCATATGAAAGTGAGAACCATGCTTGGTGCCACTCAGCCACAAATTACCAGTGTCATGGTTTCCCTCTTTTTTTATATATTTCCCAGGTAAATAATTCTGCATCTGTATTTCCTGCACTGCTCCAGTTGTGTTCACTTGATGCAAAGCCTCTCATTATTAGTCAGAACGGAAATAGATGTTAAATGTACGTACAAGGCATTGCTGCCCTGGGGAGTTTGAGCCACAATGTGAAAAGGTAAAAAGGCTTTCAGACTTTCCTCTGCAGGTAACTGGGCAGGACATACCTTAGTGTCTTAAGCCTTTTCACACAGTAACAAAAGCCATAAGAACATTATTTTGGGACTTACAAAATTAATCTTTGCATCTCAGTGTTTAGAACAGATCCAAAAGAAAACACTGTATGTAGGGTACCATTATAGAAAGTGTGGATTTCACTGTGAAGAATGATAGAGTTAAATGACACAGACGTATATACGGTTAAACTGAAGCAAGGAGAGATGGACTGAAGCCTAAAGAAGTCCTAAATCTCTTTAGGACTTCTTATTTATCTAAGAAAGCCTTTTTTTACTGGTCTGGTTACACAGAACATTTCTTCTAATGCCTTCAGCAATGATCTAGGCAGGCTAGCCTGAAAAACCAGGGAAGTGAGCGCAGTTTGCAGCTCAAAGTCACACTTAACTGTAGCACGCTGAAAATACGTTTCCCCGTTCCTGAAAAACACAACCATGGATACAAACAACCCGATAAAACTACTTGTAACCTCTTGTTTTCTTCATTCTTCCAGACAGCGTGTTATGGGCGTCTTCTGTGCCTTCTTCAGCCTCCCAGAGGCAGACTGGACTCTCGATGACATTAAATACCTTTTTCCCACACAGGCTCTAGCCTAGCTGGGACATTCAAGCTGGGGCTGAGGATGGGGCAGCAGCAGCAGGCGAACGGGGGGATGCCAAGGAAGGTGGAGGAGAAAGGGGCTGCCGTGGCCCAGTGCGCCAGGGCACAGCGGGCGGGGGGCGGCAGCTGGAGGTGGGCGAGGAGGAGGGAGCGAGTGGCCAGGCGGGCGAGCCAGGTCTGCTCGGGGCACAGGCTCCTGGGGCGGTCCCGCTCGGGGCCGCAGAGACAGCCGTGGCAGAGAGATGGGAGATGACGGCGGCAATGGACCGGACTGAAATGGGCTGCCCAGGGAGGCGGCGGAGTCACCATCCCTGGAGGTGTTTAAGGAAGGACTGGCCGCGGCACTCAGTGCCAGGGTCCAGTTGACAAGGTGGTGGTCTGTCACAGGTTGGACTTCATGATCTCAGAGGTCTTTTCCAACCTTCTGGATTCCTGCGAGGAAGGAGACACACAAGCAGTGCCACGTCTCACGTGTCCCCTCCACCTGACGGCAGCCCCATCCCAGGTGCCCCGACCGCAGCAGCGGCCTCCCGGGGCATCGCCGCGCCGCCCGCCCGCCTGAGGCGGCC